>NW_023323637.1:0-104391 GCF_010614865.2 Stegodyphus dumicola | reverse complement strand
CGATTCATATCAAGAAGGGGTTGTGCATAATATCTCAGATAACGCGCGTACATTCAAGGAGATGATGCAGAGCTCTAAAAGATGTGGCGGTATTAAGCCATCCCGATGAAAGAATTATTATGCAGAAAGGGCATCAATGGAGGTATATATTGAAAGAGGAGCATGGCGGGGCGGATTTTCGAGAGGACTTGTGCAATCCGTCAAAACAATATTAAGAAAATTCTTGGTAAAATCACTGCTACCTGAAGAATTGGAAACTGTACTGACTGAAATTGAAGCGGTGATAAATCGTCGACCCTTGACTTACGTCCAAGATAATGAGCCCCAAGTTCCGTCACCTGCTCATTTTCTGCTAGGGCAGAAACTTGCTAATTTGTCTCCTGTCAAACACACTCATGAAGTGTGCAGTACTAAAGAAATTCTTTTAAAAGCGCATCTATATCGTGAAAAATTATTAAATAACTTTTGGAAAATCTTTTATAAAGATTATTTGTTGAATCTGAAATCTGCAAATTGTGTGAACAATCACCGTGCAAAACACGACTTAAGTGTGAACGATATCGTGATTTTACAGGATGAACATTTACCACGTAACATGTGGAGATTAGGAAAGGTTCTCAAAATATTTACTGGTAGAGATGGACTAATTCGCAGTTGTGAAATAAAGACTGAAAAAGGCATTATAAAGAGACCTTTACAATTATTAGTTAAGTTAGAATGCTAAGAGTATTAATATTGTATGATAGTATATTTCTTACTGAAAATGTAATTCGTAATGCTGCTAATATTGTATCTATTTTATTTAATTGCTATTAAAAGTACTGTATATTTAATATTTAAAGAAATGTATATATTAGAAAATTTTAAGGTTGTAGAAATGTATAAGTGTATTTAAAAATTTTAATTTAATTCTGAAAAAAAAAAGACAGGTTTCTTGTAATAATTCTAGTATTTTAGTTGAATTATGATAATCTTGATTTTGAAATCATTTGTTTAATATTATCTTGAGTTATATAAATTCTTGATTTAAATCCTGATGCTTGAACAGGAATATTATGACAATAATTCTTGATAAAATTTATTTGAAAATTTACTTGATATTCTTGAAAACATACGGTAAGTTTTACATGTTCATGATATTTATGTGACATTTCTTGATTACAAAAAACTTGAATTTGTATTGAAATACATAATGATTCTTGAAAATAATTCTTGAAATGTTCATGTAACACTGATAATCTTGATTGTTCTGAACTACAGTTCAGCCGGGCCCAGTGTGTAAGAAATTTTATGTGGAAATATATTTTAATCGCCAAAGAGGGCGTAAATCTTTCATGATGTATATATACTTCTTGTTCTTGGATTTGGCATCCGCCAGTTGAATGTGTGTTAGACTTGAATAAACTTGGCAGTTTAGAAACCTGATTTGTAGTTTTCATGTATCTTGATGTTATGTGTGATTCGAATTAGTGTTTTTTGAACTAAGATATCTTGCAATTCTTGACAGTTAATATATATTTATGTGTTCATTTAATATATTACGAACGCATACGTTCGCAATGATATAGATATGTATATGTAGCTGTTATTATTTTTTCATTTTTTTATTATTAGTATCATTTTTATTACTTCTATGTGTTTAGCCCAAAGGGGCGCTAGCGTAAGAATCTATTAATTAAAAAAAGCATTTTGCGTCGGTTCACCATAAGTGTCCCTTTCACTATTCAAGGTGTTGCCATCTAATATTATTGCCTTGTATCATATTTAAAGAAATTAAATAAGGAAGGTCTGCATGAATTTATGTATATTCTAGCACTGGGAAAAACAACGGTACCTAGAGCCATCAAATTTTGAGTAACGTAATCTTCCACCTGAATATGGACACCTGGAATCCTGAATTTGGATTTTGTTTTATTGACTATTCCATGTTTTGTAAAACGTTAACGAATTTTTATATTAACACACACAATGATTTCAGAATAAGTAATGGCAACAGTGTAAAGAAACGAATATTTTTATCTCCAGCGCGCGACACTGTCTATCGGAATTTCTAACGATATGTTGTGTGTATTTCTTTTTTCTCCCCAAGGGATATTAGCCGAAATGCTCTCGAAACTTGTACGTGTGTGTGTAAATGAAGAAAACGTATATTTAGCGCAATATAAAATCTAGAAGCTTTAAGATTTTTAAAATTTTTATTTCATTTTTGTTTTAATTTGTTGGTGCTCAAAATGTCAAGTAGAACGAAACATTAGATAGTACTCCTTATTTGTTTCTCAACTTTAATGTTTCACACCTTGGCCAGTCGATTTATAGCGGTTAAATATCAGTAATTAATTTGCGTTTTCATAGTTTTTAGTTTCGAATATTTTTTAAAAAATTTAGTATATTCTAACATTTGAATTTACATTTCCCTTTTTTTCTAAAATTTTAGTTCTAATGTTTTGTTTTTAAATTGCTTTTAAACACTTTTTCAAGGATATCATATTCTTTTATAGTCTGATTTTTTAATTTTAATTTATAAGACGTAAGAGCTTTTAATATTTCATAAAAGAGAAGAAGCTTGTATTGTTTGGTGAACGCAAAACTGAAAACATTTATTCTTTAAGTCAAGATATGCATTTTCAGTTTAGATTAAATAATTTAAATAAAATTTTTTAAAACAAGCTTTGCTTCGAAGAAGTAATGTATTTAAATTCAAATACAATTCTATCTAGTAACTAATATGAGTATTTTTGCAAAATTACTGACCACCAGTTGTTTCATGCTCTTCCGTGGTATAAATTGTTGAAAATTGAAAGAACAGGAAAGCAAAATTTGCGCAAGGTCATTTCTTTTAAATAAAACTGCTTCTCTGTTCAGGCGAAGCGGTGGTTGTTAATATAGATAAGATTACTCGTTGCTTAGTAGCTGAGTTGTCGCTGTTGGTTACCTGAATGTGTTCGTATGGAGAAGAGCAGACAACTCTCAAGGACCAGCCATGATGCCAAGACGGCGTTGACTTGTCTTCCAGGAGGTTGATGAAGGGATAATTTTCCAGTGGTGTTATAGAAATCCACTAGCATCTGTGAATCCCGATCTTGTTCCGAGATTCGACGATTAAAGCTAAAACTGTGAACAGTTGATTATTATATGAGCTATTCGTGGACTAAGATTAGTCGTCGGGTTATCGTTTCCTTATGTCAATTTCATTCTTACCAGCTATAACGTTCATTCATCTTTTATCCTCTTTTCATTCCATCTTAGTAAATTCGTAATTAAATTACATTGTTAATACTTATCTCGTGCCCTCTGCGTATAAATCCACATATTTACATAAGTCTTAGGTTGTATATTTTAAATTATTATAATATTTATTTCGAAAAAGAGAAGGAATGAACTGTGAACATGATTTGAATGAAACTTTTTGAATTGTAATACAATAAGCAATTGAATGTAAGTGTGTGCGTTTTAGGTAGTTTGTCTTTAGAATGTTGTTCGCTGCCAAATTGTGTTAGCGATAACTTTGATTATTAATGTGAGGGACGTTAATTTCACTTAACTAAAAAATTTTAACAAAATTCAAAATTCCTAATTATAGACTTTTTCTCAAAAAAAAAAAAAAAAAAAAAAAAAAAAAAAAAAAAAATGCTGAAAGTAGCACGGATTTTCTGCTGACATACAAATAACAATTTGAGAGTTTTGTGAGAAATAAAGTTAGGCTAGATATAAAATCCTGTTAATTTTTATTCAGGAATTTATTTAAAGCTAAACACTAAAAGGAGTGGTTTATCAATGAAGACTACAGAATGGATTATTATTCATTATCCCGAAACATAAATGGGAATTTCTAATATAATTTGTTATATTGGTTATTTTTTATTTGTTAGTTATTAAATTTCGCCATTTAATTTGACAACGGCCAGTCGTTATTGAACTGATTATTAATAATTCCAATAATCTTCAATATTATTAAAATTCTATGGACCTGCGTTGCAAGTAAAACTTGAAGCATTCTTAAATCTTTACACAAAATTTATCTCTCGACATATCTCTCAACATCATATTTTCTCTAAACGTTTAACCAGTGGAGGTTTAACCAGATTAACCACTTTTTGCCTTACGAGGAGATAACATAAGGCAAAAACGCAATATCCCTATCTGAAAGCATTTGATTTGCTGCACAGCTCTATTCTTGTAAATAAATCATTAGTTTAGTCACAATTTTTAAATAAATGTGCTAAAACTCGATGTGTATATAAAATGAATTAAACCAATTTGGTTCTTTTAAAATTACAGTTTAATATAATTAATTTTTAATTTTTAGGAATGAGTTAAAAATAAGCATAACTATTAAATACTAGAACAGACAGAAAGGAAATTCTTCTGTATTTTCCCAATTCCAGTACTAATAAAAGGAATGTCCGAAGAAACACTAATTAATTTCATCTGAGTGCGAATTTAAAGGTTCTAATTTAATCTGTAACTTTATGTGAACAATGAATTTCTTGAGTTTCGAAGCCGTTAAAAATTTTTAGACTGACGCATATTATGAGAAATTTAAGTATTTTCTACGAATAGTCAATAATTACGAACTAAAACCTACTTCTAGGACATAACATTTATTTATTAAAGACTCATGATATGAATATTTGCGTAATTGAAATGGGTCTTTCATTTGGAGCTTTCAATAAGGTTCCATATTTAAACTGGAAGCTTTATCACTTCTTCACTACATAGAAATCACTAGTTTTATATCGCCTTGCCAAACAGTTCCTACTTGCTCGCCTTCATATTATCAAAATGGATATTAATTTAGATTATAGCCTAGCGATGTTGTAGAGTCATCGTGGACCAAATCAGTAACGTTGTCCTTATAATCGTAGGCACAGAAAGTGAATTAGTACATCTAATGAAAGGCAACACGACGGTTGAAGAGTCATTTTCTTCTTTGTGGAAGAATATTAAGTATGAAAGACATTATTAAACATTACTCTTTTTATAACTGATTTGTATAACTTTTTATAACTCTCATATTACAAAACTTCTTCTGAGAATTTTGCTCGAATTCTTACGAAAATCTTTAAATTTGTTATTTTTTTTTTTTTTTATTTCGAAAGGAGACTAAGCTATCAAATAACTTCTACATCTACTTTTAAGCCCACTACAGCCCACAGCCCGAAGTATTTTGTAAGCACAATGTTTTGAATATTTAGCGAGATTTAATTGGGCATATCTGTAACGTAAAATTAGGACTAAAAATTAGCATAATTCTGCTGCTTCTAAGATGAAAATTGATCAATAGCACCGACGATTCTCTTGTAAAGCATTGCGTTCTTATGAGTGTGTTCTTTCGATAGGGCCTCAGTCCAGGAACCAGTGCCTCGTGGCATCGGGTCACCTAAGATGAAATATGAGTTTTGTTCTGACGACCGTCTTATCCATTACTAGAAATAAATTGCACCGCTTGGTGACCTTGCTAAAAATACTCTAATTAATGGAATTTAAGGAGAAATGTTGACATATGATAAAATTGAAGAAGAAGGTTTATAGGAAAGTTATTATCAGAAGGTTTCTACTGCATTCATAAAACCTCACTCGTCATTCAGAAAAGGACAAATAAAGTATAGTTTTAAATCTAGGAAATACAATATTGGTACCCAAGTAGCACACGACGTTGCAAACTGGTCCGAGAGGTTGCAAAGTGGTCGTGGTAACTTTTACGAAGTCTTTATAACGTTGTGAAGACGCAAAATATTTGCCGTTGTATCTTGGCAATTTGTCGACGTTTCTGAAACGTCATGATATGACCGCTTTTAGACGAGGTCGTTTTAGCATTTTTTGTAGTTCATCAGCATTACTTTTAGAATGAAAAGAGACTAAATCTGCCCTGTCAAGAGTCTGAAGTCCGCCTAAGATTTACTTTGCAATCTTTCATTACTTTATTTCATTTAAATATAGATAAATTTATCTAAGGTAGATTTATCTAATGAAATGTAAATTTAATATAAATACTTTTGATTTATTAAATTTAATTAGTACTAAAATACGTGCTAAATAATTAATTAAAATTTTGTTAAAATAATTAATAATTAAAATATTTTTTATAAATATTATAGCAAAATATTTAAAAAATGAAACTAATCTATAAAGTAAGTTATTAAGTTATAGCATTTTATATACTTTAAAAAATCATATTTCCGAAATCAATGCAAATCACATGTTAGCAATTATTTCGCTACTGAAATATGACTATTTTTCTTATTTTTGAATAAGGACGAATTCACGGCTTCCAATATGACGGAAAACCCGTAGTCGAGAAGCAGATCTGTACATTTATTTACTGGATGCTTATATAAACGAACATCTCGAGATTTGCGCGCTTTGGCTAGCTGCCAAATTCGAACAAGGAACTGCGTAATTAAGTCAGATTTTAGCAGTTCTTTCAAGTAATTTGGTAAAGATGCCATCTGTAAGGCGTTTGAAAAGACTGACTGCATGTTTGAAATTGAATCAAGCAATGACTCCTGTTTGGAAGCCTCTGAATTGAGGATAAATCATCGTAGAAATGCCGAAATTGTGCTTATTTTGTTTCTGAATATCTATTCTACAAGAAGGCATGAAACGTTCGGGTAAATCATTTAGAAAACATCAAAAGCAATGTGCTACAATGCTAATGGTGAATATAGTGTTCGTGAAATAGTGTTCTGTTTTGATACAAACTATGATAAAGATACAAAATATATGAATATATAGCTTTTAACGTATTTTTATATATCATTGACACAATAAAATAAGAAAAGACTACGTGCTTACCCTCTCCATTTTGCTTGAAAACTGGATGAATGTAGAAATGTTGCGGTTTACGTGGCCTCTACTGCCATCTATTACAGAAAATGTGAAGCTCTGGTTCCAGAGGAAAATTCCTGATATCGGGCTCTGGTAAATAATTTTCAGTATGCTGCTAGATAACAAATTTGCCTAGTGGTAAGATATTTACCACCGCCTGCAAAAGGGTTAAGGGGGTACCAATATGACTTTCAGTCACTGAAGGTGTAAGGCTGAATTTTGGCTTCTCGCCTTTCAGAATTGTTCGCTACAAGAGTTGCTGCGTTTTTAATTGGTAAGTAATCGATGGCTAATCCAAAACAAAAAGGTAAATACTAATTCTGAAGTCAAACAACAAAAATCAGCGTTATATTTGTATAAAGCTGATTTTTGTTGTTTGACTCCTGAATTAGTATTTATTCGGCGTGTTATTGTGTCTTAAAAAAGTAAATGATTGCCAATGGTAGTGATATGCAAGGTTCAAGTTATTTTAGAGTTCAAATCAAGCAGATTTATTTTGAAAGTGAATATCGCATAATGAACCTTCCTATCTAAGCAACTAAGAGCTAATAAAACCATATTGTAGTGAATTAGCTCTTTTCTTTTTCTATTTTTAATATTAACTACGAGACAATTTCATTCCTAGTTTAATCCACTCTAACACGTAACATTTCAAAATAAATGTAAGTATAATATATCAACAATCACCGCTACATGAATAAAATTAGTGTGTTTTTGAAATTCCATCTCAATCAAAATTTATGTCTTTTTTTGCATTTGCTTAAAGCTTTCTCGTAAAGCCAATTTTTGGCTCGTCTTAAAATAGTGGCGGAGAGAATGCGACTTGTTCTTTCGGCTTGTTGTTCTTCCTGAAAGTTTTCGTTATGTTCTGTATTGTTTACCTAGGTTTTACACTCTGTTTAAACTATTTTAAGACTGCGTAGCGTCGACTACATTCGACAACTGGAACAGGTCTTTCGGAACGGTGATAGTCGCGGTGATTAGCGTAAGTTGAAGAGAGAAATAAACCTGAGTTCTGATTAATTCTTGTTCATACGTCACGAGAAACGCGATCGCAAATTAGTGGTTACGTTGATTATCATGTTAAAATATGTCCTGAGAATGTAGTGCACTGCTACTCCTGGTATCTCAAAGGGTATGACGCATAGAACTCAAAGTTCAATTAGGCTCTGTCATTACCTGAAATTACCTGACATGAATTCAGAGGACCATATTTTCAGTCAAAAATGAAAAGAAGTTTAATTACTAAATCCAGAAATAAATTTCGACGTCAAAAGAGGTGACGGTATGCGCCATGAGACTAAGGATTACTTCATTCTTCAAATATCTAATTGTCCAGAAGCAAAATTCACCGAAGCACTTATAAGTTGCGTTAATTCAAAGATCTATCATTATTTCCGAATCTTGGAATTAATGTTACATAACAGGGTTTGGAAATTTTGGATTTGGATTCTTCACTATAAGTCATGAAATTACGCTTTCAAAAATGATGACACCGGCACACACATTCATAAAGTAAAACGATAGTAAAAGTTTGGAAGATCGGAAGAAAATTCCAACTGACTGTATGCCTCCATCAGGCATTGACCAGAGGAGACTTTCATGCAAGTAGGCAAAAACATTCGTAATTTTTTTGCTGCAGGTATTCTAAACAGTACTGAGAATTTTAGCTGCCTTGAAATGCAGAAAAATAAAATTCAATAAAACATTTAAGTAAAATAAAATTAAAACAATTCTTTCGGTAAAAATAAAGTCTCTTAGACTCAAAAGTCGGCTGTTGATTAATTACTTTGACCTAAACCCTTATTTATTTAACAAAAATTACCGAAGGATAGCGAGTAATCTTTCTTGACTTTGAAGCATCATGAAATCTCCTGTGCCCTATATATATATAAACACCCAGAGCATATGTCTAAACAGAAACGTTCAAGTGGTATATTTAGTACATACTCAAGTATACATCTTTAGGTAATTTAAAGCGAGACATAATCACGTAGAATTAAAAAGTTTAGTGTAAGCGAAAGATAAGGGGGAAACGGACCATCATTATTACTATTTTAAATTGTACTTTTGTTTCGATTTTGATTGGAGGTAAGAATTTTATTAATCAATCTTCATCCCTCCAAAGTTGTTTTCAGTTAAATACTTCTGGATTTTCTTTTTACGAAATATTTGGAATTTGTTCTGCCATAAATATCAATGGTAAGAAAGAAATCTGGAAAACTTTTGCAGAAAAACTCTTCTTTAATGCGCTCAGCGCACGAGTGGGCGATGCTGTCTTTGACTAATAGATAGCGCAGGTTTGTCCAATAACGTATATTTGTAATAAAACTCTGCTTTAAATATCTGAGTAATGAATCCATAGCTTTGAGTGCTAATCTTTGCTAAAAAATGCAGATTTCATGTATAATGAACTAACAGTAGCTTATGTTAGTTACATTATTAAATGAAGTTTTACGATTCTGTAAGGCAGATTTGATTCAAATTGTGTTAGAATATGACTAACTGTTCTTTATCTTAATTAGAGGTTGTTCTAAAAAATTGAACAATATTTCCCGTGCATAAATTGTTTTTTCATAAACGGTTATTTCAAGAGATAGGTTGTTCGTGTTAGCTGTTCAGCTGCTTGCATTTTGTTAGTGTGTTAAGCAAAGTTTTAGGTGTGTCCTGGGCCATTTCTGTCGTCGTTTGAGCCGTGTTTGGCACGGTGTCAGGTTATTTGAATAAGCAAACGACCGCTATTTGCTTAAGAGGGCGTAATGCCTTCCTGGCGGACCTTCTGACGAAACATTCCTGGTATTCTCCCTGCATAAGAGGAAATCAAATCAAGCAGCCATTCTTTCTCCTTGCTTCGAGCCATGATCGAATCAATATCCACCAGTCTCAGCGACACTGCCATTTTCATTTATGTCCTGTATACGACAGTTCGGGACATTTATTTATCGGCCCCCGTACCTTTCGAGACCTCTCTTTCAGATAACAACTAGCCGACAGCTCATTTTCATATTCGCAGCAATCTCCGATGTAATTATATACAGAAGAAACGTGCCGCGGTTGCATTAGCTATCAGATATTAACAATAAAACTATTAAAATGTTCATTACTGTTGAAGGTATTCGCCATACGACATGCGTCGCATACTTATAATTGTTGAACTAATAAAAATGATTACTTTTCCCTCTGTCATGTAATAAAATACTTATTAAGTATTTTTAATATGCAGTTGTGCAGTTTTTCACTGGGTTACCTCGCGCTTCGATGTGCAAGATCACTGTACAAGAGTGAGATAATTCGTTAGTCACTCTTAAAAGACAGGTATTCAAAACGAAACGACTTACGAGGAATAACTTTTTATATCTTTTCACCTATCCCTCATGGTAAATCAAACTCATTTCTCTTCCTTATTTTTTTTTCACCCGCAATGCCACGGTAAACATTAAAACGTTCAAGAAAGAGACTTGCATTCTTAAATAAAAAGCCACAGACAAACTAGCTGGTAAAAATTCAGAATGCCAAAGTATCTAAAATTTTGAAAACTCAGAACTTTTTTATGTTGAACAGGCATCTAAATGAACTATTATTTTAGTCATTACTACGTTATAAACTAATGTATTTGAGGGAAGGACAAGAAACGACAAATAATGTTGAAGTGGAGAGTATTCCTACGAATTTTCCATCGAAACTATATACTGCAGAATATCTTTGCTTTTAATGAAGAGAGACGCCAAACCCAAGGTTGTAGCCTTGCATTATTTGTATGTTTTACTCTAACGTCTTTCTCTTCTCTTTTGATGTAAATGTGTCGAAGGTGACATAAAAAGGCTATTTACAATTTATGAAGTTTCTGAACGAAGAGAGGAAATGCTGGCGGCGAAATTTCATGCTTGGTCCCAAATCAAATTTGCCAGACAATTTGGCTTTAAAGCTTCGAATGAAAAATTTTCCTTAGTTTTAATCCACGTGTAGTAACTACATTTCCGAATAACATCTTGCGAATTTGAATGTTTTGCAGTTTCTTTGAGAAGAGCACAAAAGTGCTCAGTACATTTATTATGCCAAAGAAATATCTGTTGAAAAAGTTTAAAAAAGCAGTTTTTCATCTTAAAGCCACCAGAACTGCAATTCGGATTTACACCCAACTGTTCTTTTTACGCGATTTTCAAATAACGAAGTTCAACAATAAGATCAAGTATACTTTTTGACACGAATTTTTTACTTTAGCACGAAACCCCCAATGTTTTTTATTTATTTATTTATTTTTATTTTTATTTTGACACTGTGATATGAAGTTAGTCGGTTATGCCCACATGTGTTAGCGACTTCATCTACCAAATCAAAGAATTTATAATGCGAAGAATGAAAACTTCGCCATACCGAAAAGGGGCATCCATCCATTCTTATTCGCATGAGCGAAACAGCTGTCGAGCAGGTGACGAAGGTCGAAGGTAACATTTATCGAGCTCAAACTTCTGGCACTATTTTTTTTCCATTGAATCGACTTAAATTAAATCGGTGACCCGAAAAATGCCCACAGGAAAAAAAGCCCACATAGAAATACGCCCACACAGAAAAAGGCTCACATGGAAAGGTGCTCACTTAAAAATATGCTAACACGGAAAAAAGCTCACATAGATATATGCTCACTGATAGGAGGAAATAAGACCACTGATAAATAAAATACGTAGAAATATCCTTACATTAATCAATCAATAAATTAATCGATTTGAACATCATACGCCTACTTGAATTTTTAAAAGAAAAATTATTTAAATTACGGAACCATCTATGGTATATACATATATATATATCAATAACTGTATAACTTATGTGTAGATTCATTTGCTAGTATATAAGATTAACAAATAGACTGTTTTTAATTAAGAAAAGGAGAGGAGGAAGGAAGAAAAATGAAACAGAAAATATACAGTGAAAAATTATTATAATTTTATTTGCTAAAAATAAAATAATAGTAAATATAAGTTACACATTTGTATATATAACATTTAGAAGAATAGCAAATATGAATAATTATTTTTATTTAAATTACGTAAAATACCTTATTATATTTGTATATAAATCATAAATATGTATTTCAAAAAGTTATAAATACATAAAATTACTGAATATTAGCTAATATGTGTAAGTATCTAATTTTATCATCAATTTAATCATAGTCCCTTACATGATTCGAGATTACTAAATGTAAGCTTTCATATTTTCTTTTTTTTTTTTTAATTTCCGCACATCCTGTATTTACAATAGCTAATAATAAACGTTGACAGCTAAATCTTTTTTCAGTCCGTCAAATAAAAACCATACTGGAATGGCTGCAATTAAATAATGAATTTAGTACCTTATGAAAACTTTCGTAAGAAAACTTTGGTTTAGGAGATTTTTCTGAAGCTGCTTCATAATGATTCCCCATTTTGATTGGAAACTGTGGTCTTTCAGAACTTTTCTGGTTTCCAAACTTAAATAACTACATTCAAACATCAATTCCTATAGATACTACAGATCAAAAGTATACAAAAATAGAGTAAAAAAAAAAATAAAAATTAACTATTGGCAGTTAAAAAAATAAAAATGTCGTACAGGGGAAGTGGTAAAAATATTATAGTACATGCAAAATTTTACTATAGTTTTTATTCTTTTATATACCGCCTCTGAAAAGGTTAATGTGAGCATTTGTCCAATGATTTTTTAAATGATTAAATAATTTTTCTTATATAAATTAAGTAGGTGTACGATGTTCAGATCAATTGATTATTGATTTATTAACGTAATGATATTTCTACGCATTTTATTTATCAGTGCGCTTATTTCCATCTGAGCATATATGTATGCGAGCTTTTTTGTGTAAGCATACTTCTAAGTGAGCATTTTTCCATGTGAGGTTTTTTCTGTGTGGGCTTTTTTCCTGTGAACATTTATACCTGTGAGCATTATTCCTGTGGGCTTTTTTCCTAGAACCATGTAATATGACTTTCATTATTACTTTTTTGTACGGTTTTTAGGGAAAATCTTTATAGTTTTTCATCTTACACGATCTTTTAAAATTGTGAAAAATATGCCCAGATTTACCATATGTCGCAAAAATTTTTACACGATTTTTTTCACGGGTTTCTTAGAAACATATCTACTGTGTAAAAAAAAGAGATGGATATATTTCATTTCCGAACTAAAAATTAAAGAACAGAAACCTGTTTGCTGTCTTCTTTCAGTTTGCTTATTATTCAAAATTATAAAACTGATTTAAAATGAATTCTGAAGAGAATTTTTCGTGGTGTCTGTGTGTACGTATGTATCTCGCCTAACTCAAAAATGAGTAGCCTCAGAACGTTGAACTTTTGAATGTAGGACTGCTATAACATGTACATGTGCACCTCGTATTTTGGTTGCAATCGGCCGCACTAAATGTATATAAATATATGTATAGATATATCCACTCTGTTACTCGCTGAGCTCAGTTTCTTTATTTTTATATGTTTGTAAATTGTGCATATTTTATATTAAAACGTGATTGAATTATGTTCGGTCTTATCTTCCAGTTAAGGTTTTTATGCCTTTAGTAAATCTGCATGCAATATTTGGGGGTTATCAACACATTTAAAAGTTTTTTTGTTTATGTGTAGCCGCTAAGCCTAATGAACTTTTTAATGGCGGCCATGTTTGTTTACATTTGAAAATTTGGCAAAATAGCGGATTTGTTGCCAATCTAGAGAAACTAAGCATCGTAACAACAAAGATAACGCCTTCTTTTATTATTCCGAATTAAATGATGCTTAATCCATTCTGGAATTTATTCGAAGAAATAAGTGTTTCAGATTTACTTCTTCTTCATTTTTAATAATTTTTAATTTTGTTATTTTGAGTTTTTATGTATTTTTGCCTTGTCGCGAAGTGAGAACTGAATTAATTGAAAGAGAAATACTGAATCGTCTGTGAAAAACTGTTTCTTTTTTGTTTTGTTTAATTTCTTTCTTTTATACATCGTTTTAGATTTATTATGGTATTTGAATAGAACACGTGGCAACGTATAGATAATTCTTCAAATGATATAAATGTATATGCATTCTGAGTTAAAATATGGACGAAATATAACGCTATTAAGTGAACCTAGCGACAGAGTGTCACTATGGTAAACAAATATAGTGAATTTTAAAAAGTGCATTTATTCTATTGAGGTTTATGCGTTATAGACGATGTACATTCAATTCAATCTAATAAGAAAATGAATAATTTATTAAAATGAAAATTTAAATGAAATGCAAGAAAAAATGCGTATAATTTAATATTACATGCAAGGAAGTCATGTGGTGTACCCATCAGATTTTTTGTTTAACATAAATAGTACGTATGCAGCCTTTTATGTTCAATTCAATATCTTTTCTTATATAATTACGTATAAGAAAAATTTGGATTTTATTGTTCTATTATTCCGAAAACAAATAGGAAGATTTTCAAAATTATTTTAGTTTTTCTCCATGTATATGAGGGTGTATATGTCAGAAATGAAAGTAAAATACAAAAGATACATTTAATAATATTTTTTTTTTTTTTTTTTTATTTTCTGTGGTTTCCTGTATTATACCTTTCGAAATTGTTTCAACAGCGTTTTAAACAGTTAAGTTGAAACGTAGAAAAAAGTGATATAGGCATTTAATATGTTTATAAGGTTATGATTATAAATACATTAATTAACTGTAATATATAGATAATTATATTCCATAATTTTATTGTCATCAATATTAAAATATATGATGTAATACTTTTGGGCTAAACATAATATATTCGTCACATATTTATTACCTATAGAAATGAAGGTGCTACAACGAGCAGACAATGTAATCGTAAGAACAGTAACGGGCGCGTCCGCCCCATATTCAGAACGGGCTGCGCCCCCCTATCCATTAAACATATATCACAATCCATAGCTAAAATCTACTATATCAATTAGTGTTGTATACGCATAATTCCAAAAACCACACCAATTAATGCAATAATTCCACAGACAATTGCGGAAGGCTGTGCGATAAATAACGCTTTCCGTCTGCTGCTTCGGCGAATAACATGTTAGTAAGTAACATGAATGAAACTTATAAGACGGAGACCAAAATTTGGAGAACCTTTTACATTTGTAGAACAAGAGGATGAAAAATATCGTGTTATGGCAAGAATTGTTATAATATAAATTAGGAACGTAGAATTCTAAACTATTATTAAATGCATTGAGGTTTATTGTATGTGCAACAAATAAAAGTAAGTTTTGATTAAAAAACTAAAATAAGTTTTTGTGGAAAAAAACCTGCCAATCCATTTATCAATTAATAAACTCACATCTAGGTACAACAATCCAGGAGTGGGAATCATGATCTGAACATTACATAAATAATAAAACATACATAATTAACAGTAATACATTACATTTATCGCTATTAACACTTTGCATCATATTACAAAACGAAAAGGGACATCTTTAAACATTGAGTGAGTACTTCCCAAAAGTTCATAAACAAAGTGCAGAACGATTTATCACAGCAGATTAATTATACCATGCGAGTACGTATAATTTAAGACAGGAATTTAAAGATTTAAAGATATTAAATTGAATGTACCGGCCTGCTAGTTAATAAATCTTACAAATGCAGTGTCTCCCTTTCATAATTAATTCCTTTACATTGCAATTCTTCACAGAAGTAATACATATCTCGGTAATTACCATTTATGAAATTAAAGCATTTAGGTCTGATAACTTTAAAATACGTCTGTGATAATTTATAACACACTTCTAAAGGATGGGAATGTAACTTACACATTGCAACAACTGGCAAATTTATAGTTTTATCACAAACCAAATTTTGCACTTCTGCTTGGTACCCAAAATCTTATTATGACATTGACATAGGATTTTGGGTAATAAGCATTAAGTCAAAGGCGACTGCATCTTAAAACAAAACGATCCATATGCTTATTATGAAAGAAGAAACATTTTATAGAATTTTGTTTACCAGTTTACTCTTGCAGAAGTGTTATATAAAATTTATCATGAGGGGCTTCGTCTTCAGGCTTATCAACTTGGGACTTCCTAGAGAGCTCATTCTTCTGATCTTTTCCTTTATGCAAAACCGCACTTTCTTCGTCGCTCAAGGAAATGAAAAATCCAATTCAAGACCTATAAGATCCAGCGTCCCACAAGGAAGTATTCTCGGTCCAGTACTATATCTTTTCTACATATCAGATTTTCCTCACCCTGGTTTGGACAATTACCCTCTGTTAGCATGTTATGCCGAAGATACGGTGATTGCAATTAAATCCATTCAAGTTAATCATGCAATAGACAAAATGCAAAATTACCGCTATGCCGTAGAAGACTGGTGTACAAATTGGCGAGTAAAAATCAATGCTAGCAAGTCACAACTTTTAATTCTTAGCAAAACTAAGAAAAACATTGCTTTTAAAGACCTCTACCTTTTTCAGGAAGCTGTTCGTCTGGTCACAAAGGCCAAATACTTAGGAATTATTTTGAACCAAAGGCTCACATGGTCTAATCACATTAATAGTGTCAAGAGCAAAGCCATGGGCATAATATGCAGATTTCTCCCGGTCATTGGAAAATATTCAAATCTTAGCTTGCGTACCAAAAAACATATATATATACCACTTGCATTCGACCGATACTTTGTTATGCTGCTTCTGCTTGGAACACGGTCACTCAAACTCAACTGCATCAATTACAAGTAGTGCAAAACAAATTTCTGCGCATTATTACTGATTCTCACTATCTTATCCGCAATAAACTTTTACACAGAGACTTAAAACTTGAGACGATTCCAGATTACATCAGAAGATCTAATGAAAAATTCTTCAACAAAGCTGTGCAATGTCACTTTGTTAATTACTCCCAAGTTTTTAATTATGAAATTCTCTTCGAAGATAGAAGCGTCAGACCACTTGCAGCTCACACCTTCATGGGAGGAGACAATTTTTTCACTTAGATCCTCAATTGTTAGCTATTTACACTTCCAATGCATCTGATTTTGATTGAAGTTCTTCTGTTGCTTCGTTGAATAATTGTATTTAAATTGTGTTGTATAGTTGTTTTGTATTGCGTTGTATTTAGCACTACTGATTGATGTTGTTTAATTATATTTGAATTTGTCATTGGAACTATTGCTGTAGTGTATCTTCTCGTATTGTTGTCATTGATTTCCATTGTCTTAGGTCCTCCTTGAAAGCTATGATCGCTCGTCACCTTTTGCGAACTTGTCCGATTGGATTGTCTTGCTCCTTTTGGTACTTCTCTTCTTCACCTTATCTCCGTTTTCTCATCTGAGATTTTCTCCATGTCCGGATTTATTTATGTCAAGTGCCCTTGGGCTTTAATTTTGGAACCGGCAACATTGCTCTTCGCAATAGCTCGGTCAATTATAGAGTCTAAGTCTTTCGCACAAAGAATTCGAAGACAGGCTACTATTTTAAAAAAACTTTGCATTTTTTTGTGCAAAGTGCTGGCTTTGGAATATATTGTAGATCACTTTTTATTATTGTGTTGCGTGTTTGTTTATTTTCGTGTTGCAATTGTAGTATCAAGGTTTTGCGTTCTCGAATACCAGAACGAACATCTCGTTAGGCGTTCTCGAACATCTCGAATGCCATGAATATTTAGAACTTCTGTTGCTAGTATATGTAATACTTCCTCTGCCCCAAATTAGTTGCTACATTTAGGTTGAAAACTTTGCCTGAAAAAAGTTGCTACATTTCAAGTGGGTGGAGTCATAAATAACTTTCGATTCAGTTAGTAGATCGACAGCGGTAAAATTATGCAATATACTATAATGAATATAACACTGTAACTATATTTTCATTTCCAGTTTTTACTTTCCACAAATGTAGCACTTATTTTGATAAAAATTTGTTCGACGGAAATTTACAGATTGCGCGCTCTCTAAAAGCCGCGCCCCACTTTGTAAGGACCCTACCGTCAGTATATCCTAAAGATCTTGTTTATATGATTAAGGATTAAGCCTCTAGGGATGTCTGCCTAAGGAGGGAAGTTTTGCCTTCTTGGAGAACTTTCTAACGGAAGTGCCTCGTGTACACTAGACAGATCACTGAATTCACAATTCATTAGCTAGAAGATAGTTTTATGCGATTACTGATGGAAGAGTCCTTACAAAATTAGGCGTGCTTTCAGGGTTTGAAAACCTTCAGGGTACCTTCAGGGTGTGAAATCCAGGGTGTGAAAACACCCTGGCATTTTTGAAACTAATTTGGTACTGATTTAAGGACGGAATGCTTGGTAAGTATAGGTTATTGATTGATAGCGTAGCACCCTTAAACTTCTGAAAAATGTTCAAACGAAATCATAATGTCTTCAGTATCATTAATCAATACAAAAGTATTCAAATGCAGGAACTAATTAGAGGCAGAGCGAGTTATGTGTACCTGCTTCTATTATAGTCGAAAGGTTTTGTTTTCTACATATGTTAGATATGCTTATTGACCAACTATGCTCATGGCAAATAAAATAAAACACTTTAGTCACCATCACCTCCACTTGGTTCGCAAAACTGCTATCATGGAAACACTTTTATACTTGCTTTTCAACATACACCCATTGTACAAATAAAATATAATGCTTAGAAATGATTTCATAATTGATAAACTCTGAAGATTTTAGTTTTTCTTAGTCCTTTTCTTTCATGGATGCTCTTTCTAATGAACTCTCTATCGCTGATATTGTCTGAACAATATTTCCCCGCTTGCACAATAGTGTGGGATGGCATCGTTCATTAGAATAGGATGACGCGACAAGCTGTGAGAATAAATCTTTTACTTTTCCGATGATAGAAGTCAGACGATTCCGCCATTAAGACGATGACGCGACTGAAAGATGTTTGAATATAAAAGATGATTCCTTCTCTTCATCTGTAAATAATCTCATCTATTTCCTTCTACGTATGTAATTACTTTGTAGTTTGTTGCAACTATTCATATTTCATTAAATATTCAAGTTTTACATAAATCGGACTAGTTTATTAGCCCCTAGACAGCCACATCGGAAGTAATTTTACAAACATCATATTCCTAGACAGTAAGTACTGATTCTACAGATTTGGGCGCTCAGGCCGCGATGATCCTAGGGAGAAGCATGATGAATATTACAAAAGAAGAGAAGTAAATACGTTTCGATTATTTCCACATTGTTACTTCTAAGAATAGTGTTTTATTATACTGTGAATTAAGATGACTACCTTAAAATATATTCCTAGAATTTCAAATTCTTTAAAGACTGGGCCTACTAAGTCAATTAAACTTTTACATCAAATTATGTTTGGAACTTTGGGTGATCGAAAAAATAGAGCTAGCTTCAATTTTAAAGCTTAGTCTTGCTCCAATATGTACCTTATCCTGTAACTTAAATTCAATGAATGAACTTTCTTAATAGACGTTTTTAGATATTTAACTTTACTTTGTTTTATTTACTACTTATACACTGGACTAAATTAACTTAAACTCAGCTTTCATTGTTACTTTCATAAAGCAATTGTTTACTATATTATGTGATACTAAGTTACATCAATATTAGTAATATGTGTATAGACAATTACACCTTAGTCAGAATATATTATGCTTATCGAAATACACCAAAGTTTGATCCCCGAGCAGTATATTTCCTTTACTTATGGCACCAGTAATTTCACAAGTAACTTGGTATTCAACATATGTGAGGGAGATAAAGCAAAATTTTTATTAATTCTAATTACTAGAATTATATTCATGTTTCTAGTAATTAGTGCTATGAATATATGAATATATTCATAGCCGAATGAAATATTAATAAAAAGCCCTAGAGTATCTATTTAAACGTTATTTCTTGTCAACACAAGACAGGCGACCACACTCTTTGAAAGGTTTATTTCGTCACTACTACATCCAATTGAAAACTTAATAAATCCAATATTTACATCCTTCCACACAAAAAACGTTTTTTCTAGCCTTTATTTGAAGGCTTCTCAGATCCTCAAAATCCCTGGTATGCTTACAGATTATTTTACTCGGCGAATAACGGCCATGGGCATGCATGGAACACTTATCCGAAAGGTTAAATGCGTAATAAACTCAAAAACTCAAATGCATAATATAAAGCATATTTAAAATGTGAAAAAACCGTGAATTAAATTTAATTTTTTATGTGCAGAGTGAGTGACGACCATTTGTTTATAATAAACCTGGAAGAAATTTTAACAAAATTAAAAAATTTAACGTAGACAGTTTTTTTAAAAAAATATGCTTAAACCAGCAAGTTTTTTCCAATAACGAGAATTTGAAAGTTTTAGAAGCTATTTCGAAAACCAGAATTAGGCTAGATATAAAACCGAGTTACGTTTCATTCAGGAATTTATATAAAGCTAAGCGTTAAACGAAATGATTTATCAATCAACCCTGTCAAGTAACAATAGAGATTATTATTTATTTTTCTCAAATATGAATTGGGATTTCTAATAAATATTCCTATATTTACTTTTCCAGTAAATTTCAGTATTTTAATTAATAAGCTACAATCTCTATTGAAATGATGACTGATTATACCAAGAATCTTGAATAGGATTCAAATTCTCTAGACTAGCTTTGCAAATACAGCTAAAACAGGCAAAAAATAATTACACAAAATTTACGTCTCAACATCACGTTTAATAACAATTAACTTTATCCAATGAAGGTAATGTCACATATGACAAAAGACACAGCTCTATTTTTTTAAGTGAATCAAAAGTTTAGTTACAATATTTAAATAAGTGTGTAAAATGGATGTTTGTATAAAATGAATCAAGCTATTGTGAATCAGTTTACTTAATAGTGACAATGGAATATCAATAATTTAATATTTTAGTAATGAGTTTAAATATACCAGAACTAACAGAAAAAAATCTGTAGTTTGTCGATTCCAGTACTAATAAAATATTGCGGGAAGGAACAGTAATTTGTTTCAGCTAAGAGCACATTTATCTTCTGTGATTTGTAATTTTATATGAACAATGAATTTCTTGAGTTTTGGCAAATTGAAATATTTTTGACGTATAGCATATTATAAGAAATTTACAGTTTTCTTCGAATGTTTAAGTAAGTAATTACGAATTAAAATCCACTTTTACGGTATAAGATTTATTTTTTGAAACACTCGTGTTATGAACATTTGCATTAGAAGAAATAGGTTGTGGTGATAGCTATAAGGAACGCACTTTGCACCCCGCGTGCCTGTCGATAAACACGGCAATCTTAAAGAGAAGTTTTGTAGAAGACAGAGCGAGAATAGAGACCGGCTGTCGAGAGATAGGACGCATGTCTCGTCATGAAGTAAAGATTAACTTTTTTAAGTTTAATTAATGCAGTGAGAATATTTAATGTGATATGGACAATGAAAAATCGAGTATTTACCGCTACGAGTCCTACAACAGGTGACGTCTAGACTTCGCTAAGTCAGGCCTTGTGAAAGAATCGCAAGTACGTTCGTTTTTCACGACTCACCATTTCAAAGAACGTAAGGATTACATCGATTTCTATCGCAGATGAGTAGCAATTATAGATCACGTTATAATTTTGTTTTCTACTTATCATTCATATTTCATTTTATTTAGTAGAATTTTTACTTTTTTTGGTTTAACCCTTGTACAATGTCTGATGTGCATACCAAACAAATTCTGGTTTATAACCTATCAGACCCAGGTTTATTACGTCTAATGATATTGAGCAGAAAAGGAGAACTTTGAACCTTCGTTGGCGAAGGAAAAAATTCCTGCGATAGAAACAACTGTGAATGATATAGCGCTGGAATCATCCCCGGAGAGTAGCAGTGGTCGCATAGCTGGAAGAATATTGGATGTAGCTTACTCACCGATTCGACGTACCCTCCACGAGATGTTGCATCTCTGACCCTAGTAATTGCAATCACTGCATGAATTACAACCCGGAGACACAACAATGATCCATTTTGCCGAATGTCCTACGGCAAGAATTGAAAGCGACCCTCAGTGTTTGTTCAACGTTTATTGGATGGATGAGACGCACTCCACACTACCCGGGAATGTCAACACCCAGAGCACTAGTATATGGAGCGACGTCGACTATACATTCCATAGTAGGTAGCATAGTAGAAAAAGAAAATAACTTGACTAAAAATTTGCTTATATTATATCGTACATACTAAAGAAAGATATCACCATTATGTAATGTGGATTTCTAAAATTTGTTTGCTAGCTTTAAATTCAAATATTCTGGTGGCTCAAACTTTAATCTGGATGTTATTGACGTTGCAAATAATTTCCTTTCTTTTGGGTTTTCGATTGTTTTACATGATTCAATGTTCTATCAATGATAAGAATTTAGAAAGCGCATAGCACCGTAGTTCAAGAATGGAGAATATTCTTTGATTAGTATTTGGGTTAAATTAAGGTTTATTATGTTGAGGTGCACAGTGCGCAACGTATTATAATATTACTTCTTTTTTAAAAATCATCTTTAAGACCTTGCTTTGATTCCAAACTATCGAATTATACTTTCAGCCCAAAGGAGCGTTAGCTCAGAAGTCCAAATTTAAAATTTGAAGTTTATTTTAATATCGATTTCCTATTTTATAACACTTTAACGAATTTTGATTGAGAAACTTAAAGATTTCAAAGCGTGCAGTGGAACACTGTACGGGAAAAAATATCTCCAGCCCGCGGGACTCTGTATTGGAAATTCTAAAGATATGCTCATTTTAAAATTTTATTGCGATATTGCTGTTGAATTCAATTTTATGGTTTACATGCGAAGAACGTTATATTTAATACACACATATAACACAGATAACGATAAAAAAAAAGCCCATTCGGGAGTAACGTAAAATCTGAAAGAATTCAGATTTTTGTTTTTCAGTTTTTTAAAGAACTGTATTTTGTGCCTAGCTATTTATTTGCACCAAATGTAAATTGAATAAAATGTATTTTACAAATATTCCAGTTTATTTTTAATATAAGCGGATATTCTTTATTGTAGGTGTAAAAATAAAACAAATATAATTAATGATAGATGTTTAAACTTTTTACAGTATGAAATATTAGATACATGAATATGATTCAAAGTGTTTTATTAAATGCCTTTAATTTTCTCCTAAAAGTGGTGTTCTTTTTAAGAGGGATCAGTTAATATACTTTCTACTTTTCAAAATATATTCATTCAATACTATAAACAAATACTGCAATATTCTATTTAAAATGTACATGCATTCAATCCCATTTAGTGCGACACCTGTTTCTGTTGTACCTGTTGTACGGTTCGTACAGCCATGCCATTTATTTTAACTTGCTGTCTTTAATAACACTCAAGATTCAGTCAAATATGAACTACTAGGGCGGTTATGCTTATATTATATCGTACATACCAGTACATAATAATTTCGTATCGTACATACCAGTAAATTTTGACAGACGATCTTATAGAGTTCATTAACGAAACCACCTGTTGGCAAGCGATATATTATAAGCAGTGCTACTGCAAATGTTTCCATGGCCAACATTTGCATTTTTCTTTGTGGAAGATCATTCCATTGTTCAAAGATTACGTTTTCTGACATTTAGATGCAATATAATAAGTCTGGAGCAACACTTCTTACCCCTCACCAACGTTGACAAATTTGTTCACCCATGTCGAATTTTCTTGAAATTCTGTCAGTTTCATTTCAAATTGTAAACATCCTCCCACTCAAAAATGTCACTTTAAGATCAGCCATTTTAGGAGAGTTCTTGAAAGAAACTGCAATAATTCTCTCCAAATACCCAAACTTTTAATTTCCTGTCGATACTAGTTCCTTTGAATTTTCTAAAAGATCCAAATGGCTTTTAAAATATTTTCTTTGTCTTTGGAAGATAATTTATTGGCAAACCTCGACGTCCGTTCTAAGTGTCTTTTAATTTAGGAGAATTATTTAAACTTCTTTACTTCAATATCTTTAAAGAATACATAAATCTGTGCTCTAAGGATCTTTCATAAAATCTCGTGCTATTTAAGGATCTTTTCATTTCCCTTTGTAGTTTTTTTCCCTTTCCTTAATTTATATTATATATCATTATATAGTTCTATAAAGTAGTTGAAAACATTAAATTATACAGCCAAATAGGATCCAGCTGTTCTGGTAATTCTTACTTTTTTTCCGGTATAAAAAATTGAATTTCATCCAAACCTTCGAGAAAACTATGACGAACGTGTCCCCAACTCATGCCACAAGATTTTCCCCTTGTCTCCAACAAAAATGTAATATTTCATTGAATCACAAACTTGCTCTAATTCTACATTAATTCACATTAAAGTCTGTTTTTTCTCCTGTCAGCAAGAATTATATTCTTAAAGATCCCATCTGTGTGTTTCATTCTTGCGTGATTTAACATATGGAACTGAAAATGGTTTGAAATTTCTCGTCAGGGAATATGAATCATGTTTTCCAAAAGAAAAGAATTAAAAAAATTCATGAGTTAATCACCGAAGGACTCTTATTTACCCTTATTTCGTTTGTATCTGTATTAATTATCCACACGTTGTATCACTTTTCAAGATGTTGCCTCCAAATATTATCACCCTGCTTTATATTTGAAAAAATTAAATAATGAAGAATCTGAATGAATATTTCTCGCATTGTGAAAAAACAACGGTACCCAGATTCATTAAATTCTGAATAACATAGTTCTCCACGTAAACATAGGCACCTGGAAGCCAGAATTTGGAGTCTGAATTTTGTTTTATTGCCTATTTCATATTTTGAAAAACTTTAGCGAATTTATGATTAAAAATCTCCACCGTTCCAAACCGAGCAGTGGCAACACTAAAAGAAATAATACATTTTTTATTTCCCGCTTCTTTTGAAAACTCTAAAGATATGCTCTTCTTAAATATTTTTAGCCCAAAGTGGTGTTAGTCCAAATGCTCTCGAAAAGTGTATCTATGTGTAAATGAAAAAAAGGCCTCTTTATACTCAACATAAAATCGGAAAAATTTCAGATTTTCTTATTATTATTGAAATTAAATTGAACGTTAATTGAGTTTGCATTTTTGTACATTATAGATAGTATTGATAATAAATATATAAAGAGTCCCTTATTATGTTTTCTTTTCTGATTCCTATACAGCAACATTAACATTTAACATTTTATTTTTTCAAAATGCATTATTTCCAAAAATGTTCTTGTGTGAAGCTTTGCGTCTGCACTATTATATGCAGACAGTTGCTCTTATTTGTTTTTGCTCTACCATTAGAGATATTAATTCAGACTTTCTCATACTATTATTTGAGAAGCAAAGATGAATTAATCGGCTCGGAAAGGCAGCGGCCTCTATAAATATAGGGAGGAAAATTCTGCCTAATTTGGGCGGTTTAAAGTTTTAAAGTGTATTGTATAAAATATAATTTCGAAGGTTTCCCTAGTCTTGCAAATAATTGGCTTGTAACGAATTAGTTACAAAAAACGTTTGAGTTGAGTGGTGTGTTTTCTTCCCAACACGTGTTAATCACTACTACCGAATGGAACATTAATAGAAAGCCCTATAGTATCTATTTAAGGGGTGTTGGAAGCCCAAAATCTTCAAAACATTGTGATTTCAGATTTTTGCATTTTCAAATTCTCTACACCTGTATCTTTCTAAAAATACCATTCTTTAATCTCTGTGAAAATTACAACTGTAAAAAATCTAGTTTTAATTTGTAATCGACTGCTTTGATAAATGAGGATTTTTACATTAAAAACGCGTTTTTCTCCAAACGTGATTATTTTTAGACTCGATGTATCTTTTCTCAGGAACTACTGCTCACAGGTATCTGAAATTTTTATGGCTTATCTATTAAGTTTTTTAATATTTACTGAAATGAGCCTTTTGTGATAAACTAAGAAAAAAATTTAAAAACGTTTTTGTGTGAGAAAAGGGCTAAATTTTACTATGCCTAACAAAATATTCTGCAAATTACTCTAAAATATAAAATGTTTCAAAACCTCATTTCAGTATCTGATAGATATCCTTTAATTACACAAACAATTTCAAGCGTGTAGCTACAGCCGATTTTGAGAAAATGTACATCAAAAATGGCCAATTTAACAGTGCCGGTATAGGGGTAGCTGATACCACTAACGTTATTTCATGTCACGACAAGAGAGGCGATCACACCGTTTGAAACGCTTATTTTGTCACTACTATATCCAATCGAAAACGTAATAAATCCAATATTTACATCCACCCCCCAAAACAAACTGCGCTTTTTCTAGCCTTTATTTGAAGGACTCGCTTCTCAGATCCTCAAAATCACTGGCATGTTCACAGATTATTTTACTCGGCGAATGACGACCAAGGGCTTGTATACAGCACTTATACGTAATTTAAGTACCTATTTTATGAAATCAGGCAAAAACCCAAATACATTAATATAAAACATGTTTAAAATGCGAAACCCCGTGAAATAAATTTAATTTTTGTATGTACAGAATGTTGTATTTCGTGTTCCAGAGTAAAGTACCTGTTCTGGTAGATTACAACAAATATTTCTTATTTAGTTTAGGAACGAAGTTATCATTTCAGGAAAATGGAGCATATAAAGGCTTTCACAACCTCGTCTAAAGTGTGCGACCATTTTGAGATATTTTTCTAGGCCTAGTTTTACCTGGGATACACCTTTACAAAGAATTCCGAGATTCTTATTTGTTTACGAGGGAAGGAAGAGTGGGAAGAGGTTTTAAAATTCTAAAATTTTTCTGGTTTTTTGAGGTAGTTAAACTTTTAGCTGAGTCCTGGATATTCGGAATTTTAATCTTAAATTTTGAAATATTCAGCATCCATGTGCATGGTAACTGTACTTGTAATTGCTTTCAGATTTGTTCTAGATAAACGCCTGCATTTTCAGATGTGTATCTTTCTAATTAGTTATCTATTTATCTACCTCTATCTCTCTAGTTATATGTATATATTATTATTATTAGTAGTAGTAATATTAATATTATTATATTATTTTTAATATTAATTATATTAGTAGTAGCAGTATTAATATTATTATATTATTTTTTAATTATTATTATATCACTGTTTATATTATTTTTAATATTATTATTAATATTATTTTCATATTATTATTGTATTATTATATTTTTATTCTAGTATTTATATTTATTGAACGAAAAGCGTGGTCGGAAGAACATATTTCTACGAATTTTAATGTTTTAAATTATTACAACTTGATGAGTCAAATTTGAAAGTAATATAAATAATTACATGCTTTAAAATATAAATAATTGTTCCTTATTTTGGTTTAAAATTTAAAATATTTATAAAAAATTTCAATGTATTCTAACATTTTAATTTACATTTTTCTTGGCCCTGAAATTTGACAGTAGGTTATGTTTTATTTTTTAAATCCATTTAAAATTTTTAAGGATATTCATTTTTCTTCCTTCCTCTAATTTTAAATTATAATATATATATATATATATATATATATATATACATAAATTTCAGGATATGGATTTTAATTACTAATATTGAACGAAACAGAAGCAAGCTTACACGGGTTCGTGATGCAAAACTGGGCAGATTTATTCTTTGAGTTTTAAGCCAAGATACGGATTTTCACTTTGGTTGAAAACCCTAAAACCGAATTTTTCAATACAAGCTTTGATTCGCGAAGAAGTAATGATTTTAAAATGTAAAATAAGCCAATCTAATAGATGATATTAAGCATTGGCAAATTGCTGAAAACCAGTTTTTTCGTTCCCTTTTGTGGTATAAATAGTGAAGTACAATTCTGATAAACATTTCAAGTTCAGGCGACTTTTCCATTTTTCTTAAATGAAGCTGCGTTGCTCCTTTTAGGCAAAGCGGTGGTTTTGAAAATATTAGATGATTGTTTCCTTTGTAGCTAGGTTTGTTTTAGGATGGTGTTGGCTGCTAAATGTTTACGCGATATGTTTTGGAAATTTTAATTTTTAATGTCAGTGAGGACGATTCAGTTAATTTTATATTGTAACAAAATTCAAAAATCCTAATCTAGACATTTTTTTTTTCAAAACGTGAATTAATTTGCATACAAAACTGAGTTACGATTCATTCAGGAATTTATTTAAAGCTAAATGCTAAATGCAATGATTCATCAAACAGCCCTATTAAATACCAGTAGATATTATTATTATTCATTTTTCCTAAATATAAATTCGGATTTCTGACAGATCTTTCTATGTTTACTGTGCTGTCAAATTTCGACGTTTTGATTAACAACTGTCAGTTGTTATTGAAATGATGATTGATAATGCCAAGAATCTTCAACATGGTTCAATTTCTCAAGACTAGCTTGAAAATAAAGTTAGAAGCAGTGCATAAATTATCACTCAAAGTTTACCTCTCAGCATCAGTTTCAGTATCAAGTATTCGCAGACCTTTATCCAATGGGCGTAGTGTCGCATATGCT
This sequence comes from Stegodyphus dumicola, assembly GCF_010614865.2. Classification (NCBI taxonomy): domain Eukaryota; kingdom Metazoa; phylum Arthropoda; class Arachnida; order Araneae; family Eresidae; genus Stegodyphus; species Stegodyphus dumicola. The sequence continues at coordinate 76,088 of NW_023323637.1, read as the reverse complement.
AAATAAGAATAACTCCCCTCACCAAAAACATCTCATTTGATGAAGACTCAGCTTTATTCTTTATTTTTAAATAAATTAAAAGTTCAGTAACAAGATTTAAATAACTGTGCCAAAAATGTAAAAATTGAGTTAAACCACGTAGTTCAGTTTGCTTAATAGTGAAAAATTAATATTGATAATTTAACAATGTTTACAAAATGAGTTAAAAATAAGCACAACTAAAAAGTACAGAACCAATGGAAAGAAAGCTTTTATATTTTTCCAATCTCAATATAAATAAACGAATGTCCGAAGTATTACAAATTTACTACATCAAGTGCTAATTTTGATCTATAATAATATATGAATTTCTTCAGGTTTTGGACAGTTAATTATTTTTTACCTACAATATATAATGACGAGCAATACATTAAAAGATTTATTCGAGTATTTAAGTAAGTAATTACGAATTAAAAATCTACGTTTAGGGCATAATATGTGTTTTTAAAGGCTTATGATGTGGACAGGTGCATAATTAAAACATGTATTTTATTTGGAGCACACAAGACGGTTTAATATTTGAAATAGAAGCTTTAGCTCTTGTTTACTATAGAAAAGTAATTAGTATTATATTGCTGTGCCAAACAATTGTATGTGCTTAACATTATACGATCAAAACTGGTGTTAATTCAGATTATACGCGAAACGAGATTTGAAGATTGGTATTCGTCTTTACACTCTGCGGACGAATATTGAGTAAGTGCAAAAGGCCTTTCTATGTAACTTTTTTTAATATTTTATATCATATGAACTTACAAAAAACTGTAAGTAGGTTATCATTGTTTTAAGAAATGGTGACGTTGGATATTCTATACTTTGTATAGACAGACAAGAAAATATTGTAAGATTCCCTCATTGATCAATATTCAATTTTAATATTTTGTTTTCAATCTTTGCGAGTGAGACTTAGTTCATGTGTTCCAACTATCTATAGTTTTGCTTTCAATTGACATATAATAGCACGTAAATCACCAACTTCGTATTGTCTCCTGTGTTTGGCGAATAAGGCCCCAGAAATCCATTACTACCAACTTCATAATAGATATAAAGTAAAGAGGACATCTGGGTGGGAATCCTGTTGAACGAAGGGCTAAAAACGCAAACATTGCATGTTTTCTTGAGGCATCTTAAGTTAATTAGCTTTGAGCGCTATATGTTGTAATATTCAATATGATGTGCAATTACCTTTTCGCTATTTATCTTATAAATATGAACTTAAATTCATTCACTAGTAATAAACATGCGTCTACAAAATTGAAGAAAAAATATTAGCTTTTTTTTTTTTTTAATTTCTTAGAGTCTGTACTTATGAATCAGCAATTGAAAAATAGCACGCTAAAGAAATGAAGTAATTATATGATGCACACTTCATGACTTATGTACTAGAAAATGTTTGGAAAACGTTTAATAAAAATCTGATGTGTACACCACATGACTTCTTTGTACGGAATATTAAATTATACGCATTTTTCTTGCATTTCATTTAAACTTATTGGATTGAATTAAATCTACTTCGCCGACAGCGCATAAACCACAATAGAATAAATGCATTCTTTAAAATTCACTCTAGTATTTGTTTACCATAGCGACACTCTGGCGCTAGATTCACTTAAAAATTATCACTGTAACTAAATTTGTATTACTGCCAGTTTGCGCGCAGTGCTTCAGTACAAAATTTAAATTTTCGGAAAATACTGTTAGTTTTTTCTTTATAAAACAAATTTTTATACATTATTAAGTAAAATAAATAAAGAAAGATGATCATCTATGTATAAAGATGACACACTGAAAATTTCATATATGTATGACAAAAACAATTTGACTTATTAAAACTCGAAAATCAGCTAAAATTCTCGCTTTTTGTGTTGCGCAAAAGTAATGACTCCACTTCAGTATTATATTTCGTTCATATATTATAACTCATAATGAACAAAATTTATATCATTGAACAAAATAGAGTTATCTAATCGTTGCCACATGTTCTATTCAAATGCTATAATAAAGCTAGAATGATGTATAAAAGAAATTAAGCAAACAAAACAAAAAAAGAAACAGTTTTTCACAGACGATTGAGTATTTCTCATTTAATTAATTCAGTTCTCACTTCGCGAGAAGGCAAAAATGCATAAAAACTCAAAATATCTATATTAAAAATTACGAAGTAAATCTTAAACGCTTATTTACTCGAAAAAATTCCAGAAAGGATTAAGCATGATTTAAATAATAAATGAAGGCGTTATCTTTGATGTTGCGAAGCTAAGTTTCTCTAGATTGGCAACAAATCCACTAGTCTCCTGTTTCAAATGTAAACATCAATGGCCGCCATTAAAAAAGGCTTAGCGGCAATTAAACAACTTTAAAATTGCTGATAATTCTAAAAATATTGCACACAGATTTACTAAAGGCATAAAATCCTTAACCGGAAGATAAAAACAACATAATTCAATCATTTTGTCGGAATCATTTGTCGGAAATTATAATTGTGTTACAGTAATTTAATGACTTGCTATTAAAGTCTTTAACCGAAATTACATAACTTGTTTGTTGATCATGTCTAAGCTCTTGTTTTAATAGCAGATTTCATGATGCTGATACATAGATAGGCTAACGATACTCCATTTACTGACTTAGTTGCGAACATTTCATTTAGTATCCTGATCGGAATATTCCATAAATATTTGAAACATATGTATAATAGTAATTTAATATGAAAACACAATAGTTAATTTCTATAGATGTAAAAGTTGTTACAAGAGCAGGTATCATTTCACATGCAGCAGAAAGCTTTTCAGATTGCTTAAAAATTATTATTCCTCTTGTATCGTATATTACAACTGTGCCTTACTATGAGGAATTTGGGTATAAAAATAAAGTAAATGGATATTCCTTTCGAGCATGCAACCTGTAGCTTCCCTATAATCTTCGGCATCGTAAAGTTTAAAATGTAAGATTTCCATTTTAAGGGTTACACAATTTTTTATTGAAGAACAATACTAAATCTTCTTTCACCATTTTCCAGTTAATATGTAACTCAGAAATAATAACTGATGGTGTTTTATTAACGGCTCTCCTTGCAGGAATATAATTTCTCATGTCTTGATCGCTGTTACGTGATCCCATTCCCGTCTTGACTGCTATATGTCATGTCTTGATTGCTGTTGTGTGGTTCTCCTCATGTCTCGACTGCTGTTGCGTTATACGATTCTCCAGGATTACTGTTTATTGTCTCCTCGTTCAACTCTTCATGCAGTGGGATGAAATTTGTTTGAGTGTTCGTTCTCTAGATTGGTGGATTACCAAAACATATAAACTTGATATACAATAATTTGATAACACAACAAACAAGTACCTCTTCACTAACGAAACTCAGAATACTACACAATCATACTTTTACATCTCTTATAACAATTGAATTCCAAGGAAATATTATTTAATCGCTTAATTGTTTAATACGTTTCATTAAATTACGACTTAAAAGTCAAGACAAACATACATAATTCGTTTTAAATACAATCCAGCTCCTTTTTATTTTACTAATTTTCATTTAACTTTCTTAATAACAAATAGTATAAAAAGTATAACTTTCTTAATAACAAATAGTATATTTTATAAATTATTTTTAACGCGTTTTTGATAAGAAAATTTCTTTAAAAGAAAAAAAAATTTACATTTTCACATTCAAACAAATTTTTTGATCTTCAGTAATTTTGATGAAAATGTCCATATTATTGGCATTAAAGCATCTTATCACGTTAAGAAATTCTTTTATCGACATTCTTCAAGATATTCTTTTAACCATTTCAAATTCAATTTTCTAGTTTCAAGGACGTTTTTATACTTTTTTGGCTGCATTTCAGCAAAGCAACTTAATTTACCATTTTTAACTTTTTTAGAAACTTTTATAAAAAAGTTTTAAACCATCATCACAAAATTCTTCATTTTGCCTTTGGATAGCATCTTCAATGTCACCACGAATCATCTCTGCATCAGTACTATAAGAAATAATTTTATATCTTTTTTCAGCAGGTAACGTTGATTAAATTTCATATTTTAATAAAGGATTTATCTTTATTTCTTCCCCTTTAAGTCTTCGCATGCATTTGATGCATGCATTCAAACAGTATACCCTCTCTGGTTTTTTTTCCGCATATTCGTGATTCCAGTTTTGAGTTTAGTAGGATATATTACACCCACAACTTTTGATTTTGTTTCTTCAGAAAAATACTTGCTTTATTCGGATATAATAACAAACATGCTCTTTTCTTTCCTTTTTACCCTTTCAGTGAAAACGTTTTTCTTCTGCCTCTTGCGCTTTTTAAAACTCCACAAAGGAGGGTTCAGTATTCTTTTTTTATCCGAATTCCGTTCTTTCCTCCATTTTGACTAAACAAAATTGCAATGATTGTGAAACAATCACTACTAAATACAGTCTCTTGTGTTAAAATAATCGTTTTTGTTTAGTTCTACTTATTCTAGTTGATCGTTCAACTATTGTCTCATTACCAATTGTCAATAGTTGAGTCTCATAAACTGGCTCGGTGTCCATCATGTACTCAGGCTGCACGCCCTTATCCATTTTTAAATCTATTTTCTCGAGTTTGGTATTAACCTCCCGTAGGAGCTGTTACACCAGACTAGGACAAGATCCCAAACTCTGGAAGTTTTGTCATTACAGTTTTCAAAAATAGCTATAAACACTTTATCAGTTTTCACCAAGAAAGAAAACACTTTCATTCTCTCAAATGTAACAACTGGCCCTGGGTGACTGTATAGTAAATAACGCAATGGGGGACTGTTATTACTCGGCAATAAACAAAGTGATAAGCAATGATAGCAAAAAAAAAAAAAAAAAAAAAAAAAAAAAACTTTGGGAAATGCCTTAAGTGAAAAGATACAGAAGCGAGGAGCCTAAACAAATTCTTGTTCGACGAGCCAGCTCCGAATGATCCTGGCATTGATTTATACGGTTTTACCTTGGGTGAAGAATGTGAAATTGAATTTTTCGCGTAAGTTTTTATTCGAAGAAGAAAAAATTCTACAATGAAATCATGGACCTCATAAGAAATAGACTAACCCAAATGGGTTTTCTCCCTCGTCTAAAGCGTTGCCGGCTGTCATCTTGATCACATCCGGAATAGTAGGGACGACTTGCAGAAATTTAACATTCGTTGCCTATTGCAGCGTGTATAATTGTCAAGAAAAAGCTGGTTGTAGCCCCTCATTTCACAAATTAGAGTTTCTACATATTTTTAATTTTGAAACTGAGATTGAGTTTTAACAATTTAGCATATTTATCAAGCATAATTAACGTTCCAAATAATTATAAAGCTATTGCATGCTTTCAGGGCTGGATATTTTTTTAGCTTTACCTATGCTGTAAGGAAGTTTGTAACTACTTCTTTTGGAAAATATTATTTTAAATCTCAACTAATAGAAAATTTCAAACAAGCAATTTTCTCTTGCAATTTTTAACTTTTGTGTAAATAAGTAAAAAATACTAAAATATTTAAAAACGAATTTTTGAAAGTTTTGTTTAAAGTTCTAAATTGTGCTGCTTTTTTAAAATTATAGATGAGTATTATAAATAATACATAATAAATAATAATAGGTAATAACAGTCCCCCCAAAATTCCTATACAGGAATTTTATTTCAATCATATTTCATAATACATCATAGTGATAAACACTTTTGACTCCTTAAAAATTTTTATACATTTAATTCTAATATTAAAATTGTATTTAGCCGTAATAATTAATTTTGCTTGTATTTTATAGTCATTATTTTTTTAATTTATTTTTAGTTCTGCATAAAATTTCTTTTATTTACTGTTACTTTAATTTATTAGCGCAAAGGGGCGGTAGCTAGAAAGACTGTTAGTTTCGAAGCGGCATTTTGCGCTGTTTTACTGTAAATGTCCGTGTTTCCTCGCAAAATTTTGTTACCAAATATTATCGCCCTGAATTATATGTAAAGAAATTAAATAATGAAGACTCTGCATGCATACATGTATGTTTCTCGCACTGTGACAAAAACGACATCTAGAGCCATCAAATTTTGAATAATGTAATCCTCCACCCGAACATGGGCATCTGGACGGCCGAACTTCGAATTTGATTTAATCTATTTCATATTTTGTACAACTTTAACGAATTTTTGATTAACAAACTCAACGTGTTCAGAGCGTGCACTGTACAGAAAATAACAGTTTTATCTCCAGTGCGGAAATTCTAAAGATATGCTGTTTTCAAATGCACGTGATTTACGGGCAAAGAACATGATACTCAATAAAAGTAGGTAACGCACAAAACTTTAAAAAAAAAGGTTCCTTTTGGACGTAATATAAAATCTGAGTGCTTCTAGATTTTATTTTATCTTTTTTTTTTTTCGCTCAGAAAATTTTAAGCTCCAAATTATATGAATTATTAAAATAACTAATCCACTTTAATGGTAATAATTTAATGATCATATAATCAAATAAATATGATCGTTTTGTAATGTTATTATAGTTTTGAAACTCACCGTCTGAAAATGTTCATTAAATTAAAAACAATAAACAAAACAAAAAAATATAAGATCTTGTTTAAGTTTACCTTATTTATTTCAAAGCATCACGTACTATCAATCTTATTTAATTTTACGTTATTTGTACGCAAAATTAAGTTCATAAATTTTGTGCTTACAATTTTTACCTTTTTACCAAAGTAAAGACGTTTGTACACGAATTACGCCTGAAAAAAATGCGCAAAATGTAGTAAAAAATGCTTTCATGAGATATATTAAATCCTATTTGGAAAAACTGTGGTTTTTATAATCTCATCACTATACAGCGTTTCACATTTAATAATTAAAAAGAGTTATGTGATACAAACGCCATAGGTTTCAGTGTTAAAGTAAACCAAGACCGTCCCTACTCTTTGTTGCCGACATTTTGGTGACGCGCGCCCTGCCCACTGGGTTAGTCTATCTCTTATGAGGTCCATGAATCTAATATGATACAAGAAATTGCTGCCCACCAGTTTTTTTGTAACCACTTGTGATATAAATAATTTAAAATTACTTCTGCTAACGTAATGAATCAATCCGTCCGTCAAATTATTTAATGAAACTGCTTTGTGTTTTTGAAGCAAAGCAGTGGTAATGGAATGTAGGTTAGCTCATTATTTGCTTTGCAATTAGGTTGTCTTTGTAACGCGTCTGGCTGGAAAATTTGATTTCCAGCTAGGTGGTCATTAAACTGCTTTTAGCTTACAAATGCATTCCCGCTATATTTCGGATTTTTTTTTTTTTTTTTTTTTTTTTTTTTTGGAACATGAGTGATGAAAATTCTGTTAAATTAAAGGTGACGGAAATTGTAACAAAAACCTATAACCTAGACATTTTCGCAAAGAAGTATGCTTAGAGCTCAAAAAAACCACTGGATTGGAATTCTAGAGGCACACATTAAAAAGATCTTTCTGTTCTAGTTAGCGATCCAAATTCCAATCCATCTTTGCCTTCGATCTTTAAAGAAATTCTGTTTTAGTTCTGGTTTCATCAACAGATGGCGCCTACTTGCTTATTCTTGTCCAGGCTTTCTTATCTTATCTAATCATTATATCTTATCTTTTCATTTGCGCTTTTGAAGCTGAGGATGGTGGTTCGGTAAAAACCATCCAAACTAGTCCTGTGAAAAATTGAAAATATAACGCTGATTTTTGTCGTTTGACTTCTGAATTAGTATTTGTTCTGCGTGTTATTGTGTCTTCATTATAGAAGCCCCAAACACGCTCTTTTTTTTTTTTTTTTTTTTTTTTTTTTTTTTGCTTTCTTTTTTCCACGTGGTTTTCGTCGTCTTGTGTTGTATGTGAAAAACGGCTTATGTTTCGCTTCCCTTTTTTGCACTTGGTGTGGCCGCCATTTTGTGAATGCATGGGTTTCGGTAAGTATGTTTTTGCAATTTTGAAGTTCTGTTTGTATTTCGCATATTTGGATATTGTGCTTTGGTTGTCTGATTTCATGCATTTTGTTTGCAAACGTTTTGTTTTCTGTCGTTTATTCTCCCATCAATAAATTTCAGAGTTCCATGCTCAAGGACCCGATTCCGGATATGAATTCCTGGGGTATTTATAGGATTCTTTGACAGTGTGGTTTAATTTACATTGGCCAAACTAAGGCTTAAAATTTCACCTCAAGAAACATGAAACATATGTTAGAAAAAAGGAAACACAGAAGTATTCTGTTGCCCAACATTGTTGGTCCGAAAATCACACTTTCAAATGTTCTGCTGCCAAAATTATTCAAAAAACATCTTCCATTGGAGAACTGGGTTTTCTAGAAGTATTTCACATTAAAAAAAAAATCTTTCTGTTCTGGTTAACGATCCTAATTAAAATCCATCTTTCCCTTTGGCCTTTAAAGAAATTATGTTTTAGTTTTCATTTCATCAACAGATGGCGCCACTTGCTTATTCTTGTCCAGGCTTTCTTATCTTATCTAGTCATTATATCCTATCTCGTTCATTTGCGCTTTTGCAGCTGAGGATGGTGGTTCGGTAAAACTATCGAAACTAGTCCTGTGAAAATTTGAAAATATAACACTGATTTTTGTTATTTGACTTCTGAATTAGTATTTGTTCGGCGTGTTATTGTGTCTTAATCTAAATTTGATGGTTGAAATTTTATATATATATTTTTATTGTTTTCATTTTGAATTTGGATTGTTAAATATTTTGCATAATCGCCTGTAGTAACGGCAACCGCCGTCAATAAAAGGTGTGGTGTTGGTGTATTTAATTATGGCAAAGCACACTAGGGCTATCTGCCTAAAGGGAGGGATGCCTTCGGGGAGGACTTTCTAAGGGAAACTGGCTCGCATACACGTTACACATGGGGGAAACCACGAAAACACCCATGCAGCCAGCCCGTTCGCGGGATTCGAACCTCGGACCGAACTACCAGTGTTCAGCGACTTTACCACTCGGCCGCTGGTGGGCCCTTCTAACCTAGAATTTTAACTTTCAACTAATACATAACATGTAAGACATAATATTTTAATTTTTAATATTTAACGGAAGAGAAGCAAACTTGCACTGTTTTGTGAATGCAAAACTGGGCAAATTTATTCATTAAGTCAATATATAGATTTTCAGTTTTGATGAAAAATAATGAAATCGAACTTTTTCAGAACAAACTGTGATTCGGAGAAGTAATGGTTTTTAGCATCAAACAAAATCCTATCAAGCACTTAAAACATGAAATATTGCGAAATTGCTGACTACCACTTTTTTAGTCCCTTTTCATGGTAAAAAAATGGAAAGTTAAGCGAAATACAATTTTTTTACTTGCTTTTACGAAGTAAAAAGGAAGTATATTTCAACAAAAATATACATTTTGACCGCTTTCGAATGCAGTTTAACGATGTATTTTCGTGATACCTGTACGTAAGGACAGAATAAAAGACTCTTTTCCTCAAAAAAAAAAAATATAAAACTGCCCTAAGAAGAATTCTGAAGTGGAATTTTCATATCGTCTGTACGAACGTATGTACTACGTACGTATCTCGCATAACGCAAAAACGATCGCATCTCCAACATATTTGTACCACTTGGTTGGATCATCTATGGATAACTTGGATAGGACTGGAATCAGAGTGAGATGAATCCTTTCCATTTGTCCATTTCCTCTAGAAACGCCTGCAGTTGTAAATATGTGCTGGATCTTCTCTTGACTACAGTAATCTTCAAAATCTTTAGAGGTAAACGCCGTTCCTTTATCACTTACAATTCTCAAAGGATTACCGAAAGTTGATTGTTGCAGTTTCAGCTTCTGCAATGCCTCTTGAGCTGATGTAGACTTTACTGGATAGAGCCAGACGAACTTTGTAAATGCATCAACCACGGTTAAGATATCATTGTAGTTCTTATTTGTCGAAGGTAATGGTCCTATAAAACCGATATGAAAAGTGCTCAAAGGAATTCTATCTTTTGGTATGGGATTCAGGAGTCCTTCGACCTTACCTCGTTTTCTGTCGCACAAAATACATTCTATACAATTTGAAATAACTTGTTCGATTCGTTTTCTAAGGTTAGGAATATAAAAGTCGGTTTTCAGCAGATCTTTCGTTTTAGACACTGCGAAATGTCCGTTGTTGTGGATACTACGTATGATTTCTAGCTCTAATGCTTTGGGTACCACAAGTAACTCACGACCACTGTCGAACTTGTATAATACTCCACTTTTCACTAGGAAATCTTTCTTTAGTCCTTGCTCGACTAATAGCAACTGGAGACGCTCATCACTTCTTTGCGCAGCTGCAATTTTGGCTTTAATTTCTCCCTGAGAAAAAGTAACCATCATAACAGCGTTTCTACTTAATGAATCCACATGCTTCATTTGTTGCCCAGATCTGTGAACAATTTCATAGTCAAATTCTTCTAGAAGTAACGCCCATCTCGCCACTTTAGGGGTTAGATCTTTCTTAAACATAGTCTTCTGGAAAGCATCGCAATCCGTAACTATCCTGACCTTAGATCCTAAAAGGTAATTCCTGAATTTCTTTACAGCTTGTACTATAGCTAAAACTTCAAGCTCATAACTAGATAGCTTCTCTTGTTGTAGACTCGTTTTTTTACATGAAGTAAATGGGTGTAACTGTCCCATCATCTGTCTTTTGTAGCAATACAGCGCCGAAACCATGACTGCTTGCGTCTGTATGCAATTCTAATGGTGCTCCTTGTTTAAAAAATATGAAGAACCGGACTTGTCGATAAAAGCTCTTTCAATTTATTAAATGCATCTTTTTGCTCAGGCCCAAATTTAAATTCTGCTCCGTTATGAAGAAGTTCACTTAGTGGTTTCGCTATTTTTGAATAGTTGGCAATAAATTTCCTAAAATACCCAGTAAGGCCCAAGAACTTTGAATCTGCTTAAGGTTTTTGGGTTCGGGGAAATTTTGAACAGCCCTGGTTTTTTCAGTAGAGGGGCGAACTGTACCATCCTCAATAACCTACCCGAGAAATTCTATTTTTCGTTTCAAAAATTGGCATTTCTTAAAATTAATCTCCAAACCATATTCTTTGGCTACTTCTAAAACGCGTTTCAACTTTTCTAAACCTTCTTTCTCGTTTCGCGCTGGAAGTATAAAATTTTCCCTGTAAGTAACAACAGTGTCATCCCGAATTAAGTCTCTAAACACATTATAAATAAATCTTTGGAACACACTAGGGGACGTGCACAAACCAAAAGGTGCTTTTAAAAATTCGTACAAGCCTGAATGAGTAATAAATACCAAATATTTAGTGCAGTTTTCCTCAACCGGAACATGAAAAAAAAATTTTTTACGTCTAATGTTGAAAAAAAAACCTTTGCTTCACCCAAACGATATAAAACCTCTTCTACTTGTGCCATAGGAAAATAATCCTTAATTATGTTTTTATTTAACTGCTTGAAGTCAACACAAATCCGTGTCTTGCCCGATTTTTTCTTAACCAAAACAATTGGCGAAGCATATTTTGAACACGACGGCTTTATAATCCCATCCTTTAACCATTCATCTATTTGATTATCAAGAATTTTTTGATCAGCAAAAGGAATTCTCCTCAAACGCTGAGAAACTGGAATATCATCATTTAATATTACTTTCATTTTTAAGTCTGTACTGCGCGCCTTTTCTAACGGCTTATACTCATTAATAAGAGTGGAAACAGTATTGCGTAATCCTTCATCTTTAATATGCCATAAATCTATTTCCCTGTCTCCCTCAATGGCTGCAGAAATAAAAGACAAAAAATTCCTTTCCGACGCGACAGAATCATTTTCATATTGCGTAATCATCACCTGGTCACAACAGATCATTTTTAGACAGGAAGGGGGGGAATACAGTCTGTTATCAATTCATCAACCATCGCTGCTTCTATCTCTTTTTGTTTTTTGCTTTCGCATAAAGAAAAAGAAACTTAGCCGTTTCCGCTTTAACCATGTGACCAAACGAACTTTTGAGTTCTATACATCCACTTGATAATTTATTCGGAAAAAGGGATTTCTTTACAACTATCAATTAATCACTTCCAGAATCTATTAAACATTTTACTTCTTACCATCAATCAAAAGTTCAATAAATTTAACTTATTTCTAGCTGCATTATCCTATTCAATCTCTAACCCAGATACCTTTTTGGAGACAAACTTTCCTCCTTTCCTAACCGTTTGGGACAATTTCTCGCGAAGTGAAATAATTCCCCTTACTCCCACAAACATAGCAAATACGATCTGGTTTACTACTACCCTGATTTACAAACTTCCCTGAATCCTTGAAATTGCTCTGAGCTTTCTAAGATTGTTTTTGGAAAAATTAAGCTTTTTACTTTCTGGAGTTTCGATTCGCGTGTACTGGTATCAATTAAAGATTTACCCCTGGATGAATAAAATAAATCACATTCTCTTCCCAACTGATTGGTTGGAACCAACTTTGGCCCTCCCGAACACTAATATGTTCTTTGTTTAGAATCAAGAATTTCATACACTTATCAGATACAATGAGATCACACAATTTCTTAAAGTCATCTACCTGTCTTAACTTGCAATAATAACTGAAAGTTGCACTGAGTCGAGACGCGAACTGAACATGCGATTCAGATGAATGTCTCAGAGCATTTTTAAAATTGGTCAAACATTCACGTGGTGTCGGCTGAAATTCTTTCAAGATTAGAGTTTTTAATTTATCATAATCCGCGATTTCTTGTTCAGAAACATACGTTAAAACATTATTACATTTATCACATAAATTAATCAACACTTCTGATTTTAACTCCACTGGTACGCTTTTGGTAGTAAAAGCTTTCTCAAGTGACTGAAAAAACCAATGCAGAGCTTCCGGTTTCTGAGGTACAGCTATAGTTAGTGTTTTGACGCTTCTAATAATATCTTCAACACTAGTCTGCGCGTTTCTTCTATCACTCGATACTGATTGTGATTTTAAACTTTCTAATTCAATCTGCTTCTCAATTTGAGCTAATTTAAGACGTTCGATCTCTAACAGATAGTGTTCATTACTTGTTATAGGCGTTCGATCCTCTGCGATCGACTTGACGACGCCACGAACAAATTCAACGTTCGTTTTGAAAACATCAGAATTTTCGATAATTTTTCTAATGTCAGCTTTTTAGCATTTTCTGGAACAGTCTGTCCAATTGTTCCGCAATTACTATTAAATCACTTTTCTTCAAATTTTAGGAAACTCATTTTAAAACGAAACAAAAGTATCACTATCTTCAACAAAGAAATAAAGCAAAGTTTCACAGTACCTTCTCTGAAGTATCCAAGTATGAAGTACCCAAATATCCCGCTCAGAGGCCCCAGATATTCTGTAATGGGGGAGTTGAAGATGTTAAATAACAATTTCAAAGTTGTTTTCCACACCACAAAACATTTAATAAAGATAATCAGAAAAGGTACAAATTAGATTAATCACAAGTGCCGTTTGATACAAACAGGATTCTGTATAGTTTTACCAGTCTTATCACATAACCGATTAGTCTTACTCGCACTTGGTGATATATTAAACAGTCAATTTACCATCTTCGCGTGGAGAACTATAGTTCCTTATTCTACACCTTCACGTGGGATAGCAGAAGAAAGTCTCTGTCATACTCCTCTTTCACCTCGCTGCTGGCGCATCGGTGAGGCCTTCTGGTGGTTGTGTCGCACTTCCAAATACTGCATATATAAAATTCTTATATATAAAAAGTAGAAAATACTCTTTTCTACTTTTGAATGTGATTGACTTCAACAAACATTTATTAAATTACGAAATAATATTAATCATGAAAAATATTTCATATTTTCATGAAATTACACTATGTGAACTCGTTAAGATCATTATATACTTTCATTTTTTTATGATAAATACTTTAGATGTCGTCTAACAGATTTATTCTTCGACATTTCACACAGATTCAGAGACTCGACGCTGTACAATTGCTTCCCCAAAATGCTGAGCTCTCCCCTCCAGCGAACGTTCATATCTCGCCACTCCCGCAGTACGTCTAGCTTCATAAATGCGCATGTGGTAATGCTACTTGACCGTAGTCGATCTCCTAAGTAGTCCTTCAGTCAGCTCTGCCTCTTCGTTACACTGATAAGCTAATTTTTCAACTTCGTCCTTAATTTTTTCTCATTCGTGTATGTATGGCAACCTCTAACCCTCTATCGGGATATCTAAAGATATGCTGTTTTTAAATATTTTGTGATTTTGCTGATAAATTGAAATTTACATGGCGTAATTGCGAAGAACATGATATTTAATAAATAAAGTTAACACATAAAGTTTTTCGCAATGAATGCAGTACGAAATTCAAGATCCGGAACGTCGGCACATCAGATGTCTTCATTTTTAAGAACTTCATTTTCTATTACGCTTCTACCGGGCAGCTATATTTCCTGCACTTAAAAGAGTAGTAGAATTGTCCGTTACTTGAACGACGACTGGAGTTTTGTCACTGCGGAAGAAACTTTTGATATATCAACTTCATTTATTATTAGAAAAATACCTAGTATTTTTATACCCTCTCTGTTTGTACATTTACTATTAAAATAACCCATCTATAATGAACTAAAATGTAAACACAATCAGGTACCGATTAGTAATTCAGAGCTTTTGAACCGGACCTTTGTTAAAAAAAATAGACAAAACAGCAGTTTGAACGAGGCGAAGGCCCTGAATAAAAGCGCAATGGATTTCGAGGGTAGGAAGACACGGGACACTTTTCTTCAGGAAAAACAATGACGAACATTTCTATTCTCATTTCAATATTTCAAGTTGCTTTTTCAGTACTCCTGTCGAAAAAAAAAACTGAAAAAGAGGAGGAAATGAAATCTGTCACAAACATTGGAATGAAGCAATATATCAACGGGAAATGCAAAAAGGAGAAAATCAGCATGAAAATGAAATATGGGAAATAATAATAGATAATAAAAAAGAAAAAATGTAATGATTTGAAAGACTTTTATAGCATAATTTTATCGTACGTAAGCATTTTATAGCATAATTTAACTGTATATAATGTAAAACATATGAATGTTATTAAATCACACATTCAAACTAAATTGCTGGATCCCAAAATAATATTAAATATACGCTTATTAATCTTACAATTTTGCATTGACTCTCATCGAAATAAAAAAGTAGTGTAGGTTAAAATTCCCCCCCCTTTCCTTCTTCGAAAGGTGTTCTTTTTTAACGCTGTTCGATTTTACATAAAATATTAACTTATCCTGCTAATCTGACTTATTAAAATGTCGTTGAATTGCTTATTATATTCTATTAGTTGTAATATACATTAATGGACCATTCTGCATCTTATTAAATTTCTGTTCCTATAAATTTGAATTTGACTAACCGTGGATGCCTTCTTTCCTTAATCGGAAATCTATTGCGAATGAATTTGTGGAAAGTTACCTATTCTAACTAGTTATACATATAGTAACAAGGAATATTTTCTTGTATACTTATTAAGAGTTTTCGCCGAAGTATTAAGAGGATTCATCATCGAAGGCGAATTTTCTCAGAAACAATCTACTCTTTTTACCTAAGTTTATAATAAGTCAGCAAATCAGCTGGCAATGCCAGCCATTGCAGTGATTTAGGCAGCGGTTTTAATTCTACCCGCCGTAAAGTTTTTTCAGCTTCGAATTGTTTTACAAAATTAGTTGTTGAAATAACTTGCATAATTTTCAAAAATATGGTAACCAGTTATGATTTTTCATTTTAGCGCTCAATAGCTCTGCTGGTTTATGACAGTACAAAGAACTTTGAAATCAGGGCTATTTGATTTTGAAATGCCTCCTATCCGTTATTAAAATCCTGAATCTAAATTTCGTAATATTTTTAATAGTAAAATAAAGTGCAATTTCTGTTTTAACCTACCGCTCTAAAATGTGCATAGAAAGGAAATACTAAAGAAAGAAAAGAAGTATTCTATAAGAGTTAAAACAAAGATTCGACACTTTTTTTTCTTTTCTAATATTTTTTAGGAATTTTCTTATTAATCCATTTATTTATTTGTAGTAATAAAGTGTGCTATGGATTTTCCGTCGTTTAGGTTTCCTCTATCCCTCCTGAAAGTTTGTAACCGATTTGCTGAATCCCCCTGTATGTTAATATGTCTGTCATGTAAGACATGCATTTTAATTATAAATATATAACGAAAGAGAAGCAAGCTTACATAGCTTGCTGAGTGCAAGTTTTTTTTTTCAACTTTCAATTCGGATGAATGAATGATAAATCGAATTTTTTTAAGCGAGCTTCGAATATGTAATGGATTTAAAAATCAAATATAAATACACTACTTAAATTGAGTCATTTCAGAATTCCTGACTACCAGGTTTATCGTAACTTATTGTGTTAAAAATATTTAAAATTACTCTGTCCAGCAATCAATTGTTTAATTTTCTTGTTGAAGGTATCAGGAAAAGCCATTTTTTGGCTAATTATAAAACAGTGGTGGATAACATATCACTTAAGTTTCAAGTTTAAGGTCAGCGATTGGTAGATATCCGTAAGGGTCGTTTTCCGAGATAGATTGCTGAAGTAATGACCGATAATCTCACCAAAACCATGATGAAGAAAATTCTGAACATGAACAAGAAGTAAACAACGCAGTCGACCTGATCAAAATTAGAAATAACGGAGACTACATCAAATTTACTTCCCTAAGAAAAGTTAGAGAAATTATCAAAAATTTACAGAAGCAAAAGGCTATGACAAATTTAATAACGAAGCCCTTAAAGCTCTTCCGAGAAATTGTATTTGCAACATTTTCAAATGATGTATTAGGATTTCGCCTTTCCCTCAACAATGGAAACATTCTGTGATAATAATGCTTCTCAGTCCAGGCAAAAATCCAAAGGAAGTGTCCAACTACGGTCCGATTAGTTTATAACCGGCCATCAGTAAAGTGTTTGAAAAAAGTATCAGTGCAAGACTTAACGAACACCTCGAACGGCTCGAACTTATTGACGATCATCAATTCGCTTTTAGAGAAGGACATTTCAGATTTTAAACCGTACTGAAATCATCAGATACTTACAACCTTCATCATCAGTTTTTAAAACTTACTGAAAATATTGCTAATGAATTCTTGAAGAACAAAGCAGTCGCTGCATGCTACTTCGATTTCGAAAAGGCTTTCGATCGAGTGTGGCATGCCGGCGTAATTTACAAGCTTTCTAATTTTATATTACCTAATAGCTTCCTCAACCTTATTATTTCCTTAAGTACCTTATTATTTAAAAAAAAATAAGAACTTTTAAAGTGCGCTGTGGTGATGTTCTCTCAAGTAATAAAGTTATTTTTAAAAGTGTCCCTCAAAGATCGGTAATTTCACCAAAAAGTTTTTATATTTTCGTTAATGATATGCCAAAGCCCTTCTCTTCTAATATTTTAAAATATGCCGACGTCACTGTAATCATCAGAAACTCTACAAACCCAAAGAACACAATCGACAAACTAAGATTCCAAGTTAATATAATTGTTGCCTTGTGCAAACTTTGGAAGATTAAATTAAACCGCCGCGAAATCTCTGGGAGTTATAGGAATTACTGGAAAACATACATGTTACATTATACATGTTATTCGAAATTGAACCACTGATAAGTTCCTCACTCTCTGCCGTTGTTAGTATAAAAAATGAGATAAAAAAGTAGATAGTAGATAAAAAAATGACAGTGAAACCAGCAGTAGACCTGAGGTATTAGACGTCCACGCATCGCCAAAGAAAAAGGAACTCGGAGACTGTCCCGGTTGGTACAGCAAAATAGGCGGCAGACGGTGTCTTTGCTGACAGCCCAATAAAATGCAGGTATAAGTGTTTCGGAACACACAGTTCAGAGGACAGTGTTGTCTGTGGGACTGCGCAGCAGACGTCGACTTCTGTCGCTTGAGAAAACGTCGTTGCAAACCCCTCCTACTGTGCGCCCAGGAATATGGAGACAAGACTATGGATAGGTGGGAAACTGTTGCTTGGACGCAAGAATCACGAATTCTCATTCATCACGTCGATGGTCTTATTAGTGTACGCCATCTTTTAAGCGAACAGCTGTTCTCTTATGCAGCAGGCCATACATCTGATGGTGGTGGCGAACTTATGCTTTGGGGGCTTGGACCTTATAAGAGATAGACTAACCCTGTGGGCGGGGCGCGCATCACCGACATGTCGGCAAGAAAGAGTAGGGACGATCTGCTTTACTTTAACACTGAAACCTATGGCTTTTGTATCACATAACGTTTTTTAATTATTAAATGTTATACGTTGTATATTGATGAGATTATGAAAGCCACAGTGTTTTCCAAATAGGACTTAATAATATCTCATTAAAGCACTTTTTACTGCATCTCGCGCATTTTTTCAAGACTAATTCTTGTACAAAAATCTTTACTTTGCTAAAACGGTAAAAGCTTCTAAGCACAAAATTTATGAACTTAATTTTGCGTACAAATAACTTAAAATTAAATAAGATTGATAGTACGTGATGCTTTGAAATATAAAAGGCGAAATTAAATACGATCCGATATTTTTTTTTTTTTAAATTTAATAACCCTTTTCAAGCAGTGATTTTCAAAACTATAATAAAATTACAAAATAATCATTTATTTGATTATAGCATCATTAACTTATTAACATTAAATGGAATATTTATTTTAGTAATTTATAGAATTCGAAGCATAAGATTTTCTGAGTGTAATGAAGGAGGAAAAAAAGGTAAAATAAATTCTAGAAGCACTCAGATTTTATATTACGCCCAAAAGTAACATTTTTTAACGTTTTGTTTGTTACCTATATTTATTGAATATCATGTTCTTCGGGCGTAAACCCCATGCATTTGAAAACAGCATATCTTTAGAATTTCCGCACTGAAGATAAAACTGTTATTTTCCGTACAGTGCTCGCTCTGAACTCGTTGAGTTTGGTACTTCTCTTCTGCTTTTCTCCGTTTTCTCATCTGAGATTTTCTCCGCGTCCGGATTTCTTTATATCAAGTGCCCTTGGGCTTTAATTCTGGAACCGGCAAAGTTGCTCTTCGCAATAGCTCGGTCAATTATAAAGTCTAAGTCTAACTTATTCACGCTATAATTTTTATTTAATGAAACTGCGTTCTGTCTTAGAGACAATGCAGTCTTTGGAATATATAACGATGGCTTTAGAATATATATTGGAACGTAGTTTATTTTGTAGGTAGGTTACGGAACATTTCACCGAATTTTTATTGTGACTTAGAACAACTGACTTAATTTATAATTGGCAGATACCATAATTAAATTAAAATGTTCTAATGCACACATTTAAAAAATAGGGTTATACTAGAAAGCTTTTCCAAATGATATTTAAGATTTACAAACTGAGAGTTTGAGAAACTGTTACGTAAAATAAAGTAAAATTAGAAATAAAACCGAGTTACGTTTCATTTGGAAATGTATTTAATGATAAACGGAATGATTTACAAATCAATCCAATTAAATAGCAGCATGAGACTATTCTTCATTTTTCCCAAACCTAAATTGCCATTTCTAACAGAATTTTCTAGACTTTGAGACTTTGTATTTTTACTTTACTTGCAAATTTCGGCATTTCAATTAAAAGCTGACAATAGTTATTGAAATGATGATTCCTAATGCCGAGAAGCTTCAATGGGATTTAAATTTTCTAGACTAGTTTGCAAATAAAGCTAGAAGCAGTGCATAAATTTTTGCACAAAGTTTGCCTTGTGTATAAATTATTACTCAAAATTTACCTCTCAGCATCACTTTCCATATCAAGTATTCCTAGCCCTCTATCCCATGGAGTAATATCGCAATGGTAAAAAAAATAGCTCCCTTTAGCGAAAACATCTCATTTGCTGAAAAAAAGATTCAACTTTATTTTAAAAAAAAATTATAAGTTCTGTAACAAGATTTAAATAACTGTTCTAAAATGGGTGTGTATAAAAATGTCATAGTTCAGTTTACTTAATAGTGACAAATTAATATTGATAATTTAAAATTTTTCAAATTAAAAAAAATAATCTTAACTAAAAACATGTAGAACTAATGGAAAGACATCCTCTATATTTTCTGGATGCCAGTATTATTAAACGAATGCCAGAAGAAACGCAAATTTACTTCATCTAAGCGCTAATTTTGATCTGTAATGTTATATGAACTGTCAATTTGTACAGTTAATTACTTTTTACCTATTTTTCGACACTGCATTACTTTATACCTACATATCATGAAGAACAATACATTAAAAATTTTCTTCAAATAAATAAGTAATTACGAATTAAATTCTATGTCTAGGGCATTACATGTGTTTTTCAAAGGCCCATTATATGGACACCTGCATAATTTAAATAGGTCTTTCATTTGGGGACACAAGACGGTTCAATATTTGAAATCGAAGCTTAGCTCTAGAGAAGTAATTAATTTTATATCGCGTTGCCGGACAATTCCTGTCTTGTTAACATTATGCAATCAAAACTGGTGTTAATTTAGATTATATTCCAGGTGATACTGTACGTTAAATTGATGCATCAAATCACCAGTGCTACCTTTATTACTGCACGGACAAAATGTGCACTAATTAGTCTAGACAAAATGACAGTTGAAGCTTCAGCTTCTTCTTTAGGCACTACCATAACTTTACACTCCGTAGATGAATAATGAGTAAGGATAGAAGACATTATTCGGTGTTACTCTTTGTATAACTGGTTAAAATACCTCATATGAACAGAATTTCTATTATGAAAGTAGCTTTACACAAACTAAATTTGCAGCTCTTTTTTATATTCAAAAGAGATCTGAGATAATTGAAATAATTTGATTTGATTTGAGATTTGAAATAATTGCTATATCTGCTTTTACTTTTAAGTCGTACCTTCGACCGCATCGCACTGTGCTGTGCTTACCATGTATTGAACATTTAGCAAAATTCGATGGGGCACATTATGTAACTTTGTAAGAGATGTAAAACATTATCTTAATTCTGTTGCTTAAAACTGATGGGAAGAACCGCCTCTTCTCTCCTAGACGGTTGCCCTAGAGCAGGCATGCCTAACCCGCGGCCCATGGGCCGCATGTGGCTCAATTATAGACATTTGGCGGCCCAATTGAAGTTTCTAACTGTCTATATTATTATAAACATTTGGACTATAGACGGTTGAATCGAAAAACTCGTGTTTTGACCCACCCCTACCTCTCCCTGTGCAATTTTGTTCCTTCATTTGATTTCCTAAGTTTTTTAATATCAACCTCAATGGATTTAATATTAAGATCCGAGTGAATCAAATCTGAACGGACGTATCAGAGTGCATTTAGAATCATACGTAGGATATTAATTTGAAAAGATTGGAGTTTTTTCACATGAGTCTTAGCCGCAGTGCCCAAATAGTGCATGCGTATAAAACAATAGGTCTTAAAATAGAGTATTAGAGAAGAGCTTTGTTTCTGATTAACAGTTGACTATTACGAGCTAAAAGTGGGTAAAGTTGGGATATGGCTCCCTTTGCTTTTTTGATCATATTATCAATGTGAAGGTGCCAGATTAATTTGAGTCAAGTATAACACGAAGATACTTGTAAGAATTTGTCCAGGGAACGTAATCGTTAAAGAACTTTAAGTTAATGGTAGGGTATGGGAGAGGAGTTCATTTAAAAATCATAGCAGCACATTTAGCGACATTACTTTTATTTTCCAAGTAATGAGCCAGTGCTCAAGGCTTGAGATATAACTCTGAATATTATGAACCAATCTCTCCAGGTGTTTGTGTCTTGCTAGGATGGCTGTGTCATCCTCATAGAGAGCTAGGGTGACACTGGGTGATTTTGGTACGTTTTGTTTGGTTTTATTAGATTACGGCAAAGCACTCGAGAGCTATCTGCCTTAAGGGAGGAATTCCTTCGTGGAGGACTTTCTAAGCGATTTTGGTATGTCATTAATAAATTGGACATTTATCGGCTCATAAGTTAGCTTTTAGATATATTACTGTCAGGTATTATTCATTTGTTATAAACTATGATATAATAAGCACTGTTTAAGTGTATTATTTCAGAATCAAGGAAAAACAAAATTTTCCATATTTGTTATACTCATTTGGATAGAAATATGTCTTGTATTTTCCCGGAGAGGCTCCATTCATTTCCGATAGCTTTAATTGCATTATTTCCTTCAAACTGAATATCTTTCAACAGCCCTGGAATTTATTCTTGCAGCTTGGAAGTGACTATACTTGAGAATGGGAGGATAGGCCTTATCAATACATTATATATATAGAAAGGATTAAAATTTAGAAGTAAATGCAACGCAGATATCAGATTCAGCTTCTATTGCATCTTAACTGGTATGTCAAAGTTTGCCTGAGGAAAAATAAATGATAAAAAATAAAGCTCATGTGCGCTAATTGTTCTTTTAATGCCAAACTTTTTGGGGGAAATTATGTAATAGCTGCTATAGGTGATGTTGTAATACTATTTTCGATATATTTCAGTGTTTATTACACCACGTTAGGCGCAATATGTAAGCAGAGAAGGAAAATTAATCACTTGAAAGCCACAGGGTTACTACGAGATAACTCAATTTCGGCTGAATGTGTAATACAATTCTCGAAAGAATAAAATTAATAATCTACCCGTATTACGAAGGGGGAAGGAGGAGGCACGGGGCCACGCCCAGAAACAGACAGCTCCCAGAGCAAGGGACAGGCCAGACCCACTACACACCCATATTCTAGCTTCATCACTCCGCACAAACCCACCGCCCCATAACGTGTTCGCCAGGTCTTATATGGTATCCGTGGGCTACCTCTACCTCGCACCCTGGCCCGTACCTAACATGAATCCTGTTCAACAGCACCACTCAACCCAACTTAATCCACCTCACACCCCCACCTCCTCCCGCCTACACGGTACCTCACGCAGACCACCCACGGTTGCGAATCTCGGTACGACGCGATCTCCGCCAGGTATCAATCCCACTGGGCAGGCTACAACTGCATCAGCACTCCAAATGGAGCCTCAGAGCTTCCCTCTTATTCCATCGAATAATGTCCATATCCGATCATAAGCACCATATATCCCCACCACACAACCCCCCTTTTTACCCAACCGAGTACCCTCCCAATATCCGATCTTGGACAACACATCCGCTGAGGCACTCCCCCCCTCTGAACCCCTTGGCACGTCTACCCAACATAACCTAGGCTGTTCCGCCAGAACAAAGCCTTCTACGCCTTACCCTCCTTCAAAGTCCATATCCACAACAATCTCTTACGCCAATTCTTAATATACACGACGCAATCTACCTCCCTCACCTTCATCTTCACCGGGTCAGCGTCTCACCATCCTCATCCCACTCCCCACGTTTGGCGAATGTGAGACCGTGGGTACCCCGCCCGCTACCCCTGGCTCCTCCTCCTTCACTGGCTTAGAGAGAGCCCGCCCTATATGCATTGATTCCTCTCAGAGGGCTACTGGCGAATCTACGCATCTTCTCGTTAAACCCTCACCTCGCCTGCCGTTTCCACTCACCTGGCACAGACCGCACCCCAACTCTGTTCGATTATATCCTCCTCCCCTCCCCCCACTACTATGGCCACTATCGCGTACCACAATTACCTCCGGGTAACTACAAAACACGCGACCGTAACTTCGACCCCTTATCTGCCCTCCTCCCGCCTTTGTCACCTCCCCGTGAGTCCCTTCTTAGCGGCGTAATAAAAGGGGTCTGAAAAGACAAGCTATACCTCGAAATCTCAAAAGTGAGGGGAACCCCACCGAATGCCCACTGCCAAACTAAAAGAAGCTTAACAAGATACGCCGCATGATCAACAACTGACTAGGCAGGTATCTAAAATCCCTTAATATCTCCATTCTAAATCTACCCAACACATTCCCCACCTACTCCAACTTGAATAACTAAATAGGCCAAACCCGACTCCCATCTGCTTCTACATTCACTCATTTAATATAGTAGACACTCTATAGCCACACTCCCACTACCGCATTCTTGCCAATTTTTCCCCATACGTTACACACTTCTCTCCACCACTGCCCACATCCAACCCCCCAACCTATTTCCATTTTCTCCTACTAACCCCCCCCCCCACTCCTCCTCCCATCATTATATCCTCCACGCCTCCCTCAAGAAGGAAGTAACGAAACGGGCAACAAAAATCCCACACTAGTCGATCCATAGACAGCCCACAGACGTTCCATAGATGATGCACTAAATTGATCTACCCTTCCCCCAGATGTGCTCTAACGATACGGTCACAAGCACACCCGGAGGCCTCAACCCGCTTCCGGCGCACCCGACTCCCCCTGGCCGAAGCTCCAGTCCGACGAAAAAGTTTAACAGCACCCCTTCTCCCTCCATCCTCGTTTCGGGAAGGCCCCGTTCCAAGGACGAGAAGCGGCCTACATCCCCTGCCCGTGCGCTGACACCACCCTTCTTCCTCTGTCACATTCGCCCTTTCCTTCCCCCAACAATCTGCCCCATCCTTCACCTCCCCCTAACCGACTTCATTCTCCCCCTATTACCTCCTATCTCTCCGGCATTCCCCTCCATCATCTGAAAGTATTCAGGGTGACGCGAACAACCCCCACTGGCGGTGACCCCTCACACCATCTACATTACGGTCCACCAACCCACCCGACACAACCCAGCACGGGGATTCTCCTCCCATGCTCCTACCCATCACCGACCTCACGGCCCACTCGTATCGAAAGGAAAGCCCTATCCCACTCTGCTGCCCATCACCCCCTTCATCTTTCACCCTTCTCCATCTTGACCGGAGATCAGACTCAATCCACAACCAACAGTCTGAAGTGCGAATCAGTCTCCATATCTTCCCTGCCCCCATGGAGGAGAAAAGAACGGACCAGACTTGAAAACTGTGGAGCTCATTTGCTCAGGCAAACCTCGGAGCTTCCGGCTTCTGTAGCAACAAAAACCCTTCGTGTGACCCCCGGCCTTCCCTTATTACCCCATCCTTCGTTCTTGGTAGCTTCTTTTCGAAATCAAAAACGCGTGCGACCGTACTGCCGATTCTAAACCCATACCCCTCTGCGTCAGAGTGCAAAGACGGACCTTACCCCATCTCTGATCAGCCCATTACATACAATACTCAACCTTCCTGAGCATTTGGCCCGACATCTCGCCACCATGGAACAACACCTTATATCATCTTCTAAAAAAAACAAACAATATCAGCCCTGCCCCTGGATCTCCGCCAAACACCCAAGAACCTCCACGAGAAAGAATTTCACCCTCGCAAAATACCGGACCACCTAGAGACTCCCCCAACAGCATACCAGACAACCTGCCTCATTATTCCGGAAAGAAATCAGAAAAAAAACCAAAGAATATTCCATCCTATAAAATACAATCACAATAATCTAATACCTAACCAACAAACCAAATACATCTAAAACCCTCAACCAACCTTCTACCCCTCAACCTGTTTTCCATCTCATTTACTTAAAACTTGCATCTCTCACTCTTCAAATCATTATTCCCAACCACCCCCACCCCAACTTATAACACCCCCCACCTCCGATTTACACCACCATCAACCAATTCCATTCCACCCCAAGACTTCATTTTAACATGTTACTAAAAGTCCCAACTCAATCAATCACACGCGACCGCTCACAAACCTTTAACCCTGCCACAAAGAGAGAGCTTGTTGAATCCCGTCTAGGTAGTGGCAAGACATAAGAATCATAATAGAATTTTTTTTACACCCCTCCCTCTTGTGAAGCGTTGAGTCTAAGAAATTCCTTGTAGGCAGATATTTAGTTTAGTTTTGAGAACAGATCATGAAAACATATCGGTGGACTCAGTCGTATGTTATCAACATGAAATGAAGTAAAATAGTATTAATTGCATTTATAAATAACAGGACATTTTTAAAAATCTAGGACAGAAAGATCATGATAATTGCTACTATTTGTTTACTTCTATTCTGTGCTTCTGGTCTTTATTTTATCTGTTAAGCAGCGTCTTAAGATACGATTACCTTCGGGTTTGTTTATAAATTTTCTCAAGTTCGATAGCTTTTTATTACCCCATGAAGTAAATATTCGTTGCAAGCCTCATGTAAAAGCCGACGCACTGAATAAAAATATAACTATGTCATCTAGAACAATCCAACTTTTACTAATTAATATATTTTTTAATTATGAATTTTTAATTTAATTTATTTGAGATCTCGAAGTATATCATTGTTTTTTGTACCTTTAACTTACTCTTAAAATTTAGCAAATGATAGAAATTTCAAACAACTTTTAATTTATGAGAAGCTTCATTCATTTTGATAAGTGCCAGTGTATCACATTTCGTTTAGTATCAAATCAAATAAGGACAGAAAGGAGTCGCCGGAAAACCCACGCCAAATTCCGTTTCTGCAGTCAACCCAAACCAAAATAACCAATCTAAAAATTAACAAAACACCAAAACAATAATAGAGGTAACTAATAGTATCTTCTCTTTTTGAGGTTAGAAATTGTATTGTTAAACACGAGCCTAGAAATGCACCTTGACTGGACTCTACCTCCAATTGTATGATCAAAGACATTCCCTATAAATTTGTCTGTTCCAATGATAATGATAACTGCTAATCAACTTTATGTAAAAATTAGCAATTAGCATTATTATTTCCGTAATAATGTTCATTGCGAATAAACTACATTCACTATTTTCCAGAAATTCAGAAACGTGAATTAATATTACCTAATGGAAACCTGGTCAATGCAATTAAAATCCTCAAAATTACAGACCTAGTAGACCTGTCTTCGTTATCAAATTATACGAACTTATGTCGCTTGAACATATGGAATGTTTTCCATCGAAAACTAAATACCAATATTGATAAAAAGTTTGAATTCGGAAAACAAATACTGTACAACTCACCAGCTCTTCGAACAGTGGAGCATATTCATGAAGGCTTCGACAATAAATGCTTTAAATTTTAATTTTTGTATATGTATATAAATATATACTATGTAAGAAATGTAATTAATTTGTTAATATATAACGAAAGACAAGCAAAATTACACTGTTTGGTGTATGAAAAACCAGATAAAATTATTTTTAAATCACGCGTTTTTATTTTGGAAGAAGAATGTGAAATTGAATTTTTCGACGTAAATTTTGATTTGAAGAAGTAAAATTTATAATCAAATATAATACAAAAAATTGCTCATCACTAGTTTTCTCATAATCCCTTGCCGTATATAAAAATTTTAAGTTATTTGTTTTAATAACACATCCGAAAGACGCATTTTTTTTTATAATGAAACTGCTTTGTTTCTTTAAAGCAAAGTGGTGGTCTGGAACATAGATTAGCTCATTATTTGCTTTCTAGGTAACAAATTGTCTTTAATTAAAAGTGTTCATACTGCGTTTGGCTGCCAAATGTTTTCGCGTTATGTTTCGAATCTTTGCTTTGTAACAAGAGTGACGCTTCACTCCATTGATTTGGGTCACACGATGTTAAATTCGCAACTTTGACGTTTGGATGCAGGAATTTTCTGCTGCACAGATGGTGAACAGGATATTGTAAGATTTTAATTATGGTGAGCAAATCTTTCACTGTGACTTAGTAATTCCTCCCATGTTTACATTGGCACTTACTCCAGTATTCAATGATAATTTCTTGGGACAAAACAGCAGCGAGTCTCTAGCTCCTCGCATCTGTGAGAAGAATAAATGGTTTGTTTAGCTGAGGATAGGTAAGGATTCTCCCTGATGTCAAATCTTCATTTAGCTTTCCAAATGCATCCTCACTTTCCTTCTTCCACAAGAATTTTTGCATGCCTCCAGTCAGCTCCTGAAGGTATCTTGCGGCGCAAGAAAAGTCCTTCACAAATACCCTGTATAACGTCAAATACCCCAAGAAACTTCTCAGCTAATGGGCATTTCCCAGGCGTCTCCAATCTTTAACTGCAGGCCCCTTTTTTGAATTCGTAGGTTCATCTTCGGCAGAGACCACATGTCCAAGACCACATGTCTTCCTGCCTGAATAGTGTGCATTTAGTGACACTTAACTTTAGATTGGCTTCTTTCAGTTTATGAAGCATCTTTCTAAGGTTTTCTAAATGCACTTCAAAACTTCTCCCGACAAAAATAATGTCATCCAGGTATTACTAGACAAGTTTCGTAGGAACGTTCTCTCAGCACTGTCTCCGTGATGCGTTCGATTATTACCAGAGCTTTATGTAATCTAGGCAGTGGTTGCCAAACTTTAGAACTTCATGGACCACTAAATGTGTAATTTCTCATTGGCGGATTACATGAATTTGAAAAAAATGGTTAATACATTTATATAATAGTAATCAGAAAAATGTATTTTATTGATGTGAAATGCAGCCATTAAAAATAGGAAATTTATACAGTAATTATTTTTTAAAGATGAAAAATTTAGATTAATTTAGGTATTACACATATTTAGTGTGGTATTTTTTCCTGTTTGTTTGAAATCACTTTGTGGATTTTTGGTTCTAGTGATCTCACTGCGAGACGATGATCTACTTTCATTTAAGCCGAGACCTGTACCGAGTTTTAACTGCTGTTACAGATGAAAATGTCTTTTCGCACAAATCTGTTATTAAGCAAATTTCCAGTTAACCAAGCTCTTGGATTTCTTTCCCAATATACCTGTAAGACGATTATTTATTTGCGCATATAAGTGCAAGAAGGTTTAAAGATCTATAAATAGGAATGCACTTCGGTAGAAGCAAGTTACTTCTTTATACGCTTCGTGTTCGATTGTAGCATTATTACATTACATAGCGTGAAAAATTGTTCAGATTACGCTTTGCTGTTTTTCTCTTCCATTTGAAGCTGAGCTACGTTTCTAAGGAAACAATTTAAAAATTACTGTTACAAATTATAAGAAAGAAGTCATATTCCCAAGTGAAATGACAAAATGAATGGAATTAATTTAGTAATTACAGTAACAGCAGATAATAACAAAATGCTTATGATTTTAATTGTTTTCATCCGCGTAATTTGATCATGCGGGCGATACATAATCATTCGAACCTGCTGTATTTAAATGTTGTTTTATCATCCATTAAAAAATTCCAAAATCCCGAAAACATCCTAAGACTATTAAATCCTGTTGCTCGTTGACTGCTTTCGAAATCCTGGGAAAAATATAAAGAATTTTTTATTCTTTTTGCTTTAATATGTAATTGTTTTTATATTATTGCTGATTTAGATTACAGATTACAAAAACAAATAAACTTACACTCGAAGCAAAAATGATAAAAATAATGTAGGAATTTTCTAATTATTTTCTGTTAATTATAATATAGGTTACTCATCTATCCTGTACACACTATTAAAAAGCTGTCCTATTAATTCACATTTTGGTTTAACGGTAGATGCCTTCTTCGAAATTTCGGGAACCTATTTCATATGAATTTTAGTAATTTTAGATTTCCTGAGCAGTCCTTAAATCAATAATGTGGAATTTTTTCATATATGCATACACAGCTTTCATCCGCGACATAAAAAGCAAAAGCTGAATTTTCAGAAGTATTTTCGCCATAAACACTTCATAAGTTTCAAAGCGTTCAGGGAAATAATGCTGTTGTAGTCCATAATACATCTAACATACAACATCACGGTCTTGTACTTTGAATAATTGATATCAAAATTATTCTTACTTGCGAGATGTAAGATGTTTATAAGGACACCGATGTATGTAGTAGGTTGTATTAATAGCAGAATGCCTGAAGTGATAAGGATATTTGCAACAGTCAGTAAGAAAAAATACCTAAGGGAAGATTTTAAAAGCAAATGTGTGAGAATCGAAGAAAAAATTTGAAAATTCTTCCCTCAAAAGTCCGAACGGTCGGGAAAAGAATAAATGGTCTGTTCTTGTCACACATATAATAATTCAAAATTACGACTAAACTGCGAAAACATTTTGCGGTGGATAACATGTTAAAACACGGAGCTATAACACTAGAACATACAAATGAGTGAATTGCAATATACAGTAAAGCGACCGCTTTGCCTAAATGTAGCAAAGCAGTTTCTTTAAAAAAAGAGACGTGCACACAGAAAAAGTCATGTGTTTGGGAAAGGTAATTGAAATTTTTATATGAGTTTTATGCAAGAAGAACCTGGTGGACAAGAATTAGATACTAGTTTTTTTCATAATAAGTAGAAAATTGAATCATTTTGTTTTAACATACATTCCGTCTTCGAATCGATGTCCGTTATGCAAAATCCTATAAACAGCACAACCGAAAGCACAATACTTGATGTAAAACTGAAAATATACATTCAAAGAATATGTATTGTTAAGAAGGGAAACTCCGCAACAACAGAACTGGCTCCCTCCGAACGAAAAGGAAAACAGTTACGCATGCGTAAAATATCTGTCGCCAAAAAGCGCCAAAGCGTCGAAGTTCGACGGTCACTTTTATCAAGAGTTTAAAGCTGTGTGACTCAATGGAGTCACCAGCTTTAAATGACTCAATGGAGTCACACATTTCCCCCTCCATATTGACAGAATGTATATGTATGATATAAAATCAGACATCAAACTGAGATATGGATAATGCAAGTTCAACAGCTAGTGAAAGTGAAACTTCCTAATTTTCTTATTCATTTTGACCTGTGCTTCTCAATTTCCTGTACACGTAGCGGAGGAGGAAAATGTCGGCCAGGTCGGGTACATCACAGAAGGGGAAATTCTCGTCAACAGGTTCCGTCGCCAAATCCCTTGGCGAATTTTCCCTCTTTTTTTCTAGCGGCGTAAAAGACAAACTGGTTTACAGTACGACTATGGAGCCTTTCCTTCTTTACATAGACGTTCTTTTATACATGTCCTAGTTGTTGCTGTGTGCAGTACTTGTCAGTTCCCTTCTGATTCTTTTCAAGATTGCTAAAGGTTTTCATAGAGGTATTCGAGAGTTATCAAATCTAAATGATTACTTTAGTAAATGTTAATTATTGTAATATATCTCTCTTCAGATAGAGAAATAAAACGTTTGTTAGATTTCCTATTAAGCAGGCGGATATATTCAGTTTTAATATTTATCATTAATCTTTAAGGATCTCACGTAATTCATACGTCCTGCATGGTACGGGTAACTACTTCTAGTGTGATAAATTGTTCAATATTTTTTCATTCATTCATGAGAAGCACTGACTTGATTTATGATGTCATTTTGTTATATAATGCAAAATGATATTAGAATTAAATGTAATTTAATGTTTTATTTCCGAAGGTTGAGTAATGTTTTCAATTAACATCAGGGCTTCTATTGCTGTGTCATTTCACGTAGATCTGGGTTTATTAATTGACAAATGTGTTATAAAACTATCTCACTTTCTTTGTCTTTTTATATAAAAAATATCTGATTTTTTATGTCTTATTGGAATGTTTTAATATAAAACTAATTTATTTTCTTGCACATACAGCAAAGTTTAATGCATTCAATAATAGTTTGAATTTTCTTAATTTATGTTCTAGCAATATTCATCATAACATGTAATTTCTTAAGTGCTTGTTCTACAAATATAAATTGACATGCTGATTTCGTAGGTTTATAACCTAAAATTTCGTTCAAGTTAGTTACTAACAATAGGATACAAACTGCGCGACATTTAATTGAAGACCTTCTTATGTAATCCACGAATTGCGTAGAGTTTTCCTGTCCCTTCTTTCTAAATTGAATTCTCAAGAATATGGTTGCTACAAAAGTCATTTATCGCCATTGGTGGGGCATTTTATAGAGACTACGATCCAACTCGTCTATGTCACTTACGGCTGTCATGTGATCCAAGATGGCGGAGACCACGCCCCTTTTCTATGACGTCACTTCCGCCGGCTGAGGACCGTGACTTAGTACTACTTTACTTACGCAGGACTTTTTTCGTTTGACGTATAATAAAATAAGGTAAAATGTAAGCTGATCCATCAATGCGAGACAGTTGTTATGCAAGTTTAATAGTTCATTCCGAATATGATAAGGAAGAAATTTTTGAATCAAAGAGAAACGTTTTGCAAAATAATGACTCTAACTCGCCTAATAATTTTAATTAAAAGGAAGTTGATGTTTCTTATGAAGTTATTGATATTTAATTGGACTTAATTCTTATTAAATTAATCTAATTTCTTTTTATAGTAATACATGTCTGTTATTCGAAGTCCATATGAAATAGGTTCAGATCACATTTGCTTGTATAGGAATAGTATCTCCGTCAGTGAAATTTTAATCCATCGCAGTGTAATACTAATATAAATTCCACTCAATTAGAATCAACCAAACCCGTAAAAAATTATGAAATGCACCAATTGATTTAATAAACTTTTTTCCGGTCTCCTTAGAAAGCAATGTTAAAAAAGATAAGGAACTACAAGAAAATAACTGAAAAAGTGATGATTAGTAGCGATAGCAATATAAAAAAGAGAATAAGAGGTAACATTTTCGAAGTTTCCAAAAAGTTATCTATAAGGAATCTCCTAAAGAATATGGGTTCAAAATATAATATTGCGCTTGTTCTCAGGTTAATTCCTTGAGAAACTGAAAATTGCAAGGATTTATGATAGAAATTTAGCCGTGGGGTAGGAAAAGAATCATTACATGATTGAAAATGAGGGTACTCAATGTTAACTTTCTTAAATGAATGGTACTGAATATTCAGGAAATATTTACTTATTTTATAACTTGTTTTAACGAAAAATGCAGTCGGATGCGGAAATTAACAACATTTTCTCTGTTTAGAAAATAATCAGCTTTGACTAGGAGTGAAATGATTTGAAAATGACCTGAAAGCAGAAAAATATCCGTACGGAATATCTTGACTTTAATGTTTGAATGTGTTTGTTCCGAACAGAAACTCAAATCTCTACATATAATAAAACAAGGAGTCTGTGTGTGTGTTCGCCTAGGGTGTAAAACGAGTACGGAAATATGTATACACACCTTCTAACCGAGGACATCCTCGGTTGGACATAATGCCAGAATCGCAATCAGGGACCTCGGATCCATGTAGAAAGCAATTATGAGCCAAATCTGAGCTATGTCCTCGGTATGAATATAAGTAGTTTATTTCTCTGTAAAACTGTGTATGAGCTGTGCATCTTTGTGCAAAAATTGGGCCCACGCTTCCATGCCAGAAAAACAAGTTCCCCTTACTGATGTTCGAAGTGAACATGCGCATTCCAAATATGGTCACAATACTATCTAGTCCTCGTTAATGCGGTGTCGGATTAAGGACAAGTGTGTTTTTCATTAACCTTATTTGGCCATGTTACTATAGTCCTCGGTTCTGCGGTATCGGGGCAAGGTTTGTGTGTGTTTCCATTTCCTCCATATATGGTTATAATACAATGTATTACGCACGCGCTTCCTGCGAGTTTTATTTACGATAACACTGAGGATTGATAAAAGAAATTTAAATGATAATTATTATAACTTTCATCGTTACGGAAAACGAATAAAGTCTTATCTGGTGGGTCTTCATTCTTTAGGGAATTTACAACGCAGTGTATCCAAAACGTGTGAAGAATCGTTTTCGTGTGTTTGATTTTCAGTATGCAGGAATTCAAGCAGTGATAACTCACCTATAAACTTCTATTTTTACTCAAATGAGAATAAAAAATGTTAAAGTACTAATAATGTTTCCTTTTCTGCCAGATATTTATCAAATAATGTAAATTTACATCAAAGATAAGAATACTGTGAAAATGCTTGTAAGTAATGATGAAATAGCAGTGAGTAAATTTTAGAGGCAGTAATTCCATTTGAGAGTCACCAATCTTTTTGAAAACACATTCTAATTGTTGGATGATTGATTGACAATAATGAATGAACATTAATAATCAAACATCATTTCTTTAAGAAAAACTAATTCTGCAGAATTTAAAAATCATCTGGAACCATGGGTAGTTTTTCTAAACGAGGTTAAGTCGCATTCTCTGAACTGGAGAGTTTTTCCCTCTCTAAAATACAGATTTAAACAAACTGGAAGATAAAAATGCCAATGTAATAAAGATAAAGATAAGGGTGGAAGATAAAATACCAATGTAAAATTTACAATTCGGTAAAACAGCAGCATTAGTCTGGCGTATAGGTTTTCAATAAAACCCTATCGATTTCGAGGACGATCAGAAACAGGGTCTGTCTTCTTCAGGAGACGCATTTTTTTTTTTTCTCCTGATAAAAAGGGACTTGAGACCGATAGAGATCTATCGGAAATCTACTCCACACTATGGTTGTTGCTTTGTCTAATTTCAAATCGAGTAAAATTTCAATTGCTATCCGAACATGCTGTCGTAACACTAACATATTTCGAGTATTTTCGAGCAGAAGTGGTACAAAAACGACGTTGTTTATATAACTTCAAGAATGGAAAAAATATTACGGTGGAATTATAAGATGAATTTGGCACCAGCTGTGAACGTCCAAGCCTCTAGCAATAAAACGGTCAATCAAACGGGATGCAGATGGCCGTTTAGATAATTTTATAAAGAACTACCGTATTTTTCTCATTAAATTCATCCTTCTTCTTTAATAATTACTTTATACTAAATGCGATAAAATGTTTCATCATCAAATTTTTTAATGTATCTCAGGTTTCTAGCAGCGAGGTTCAAAATTAAACTCTCGACCATCACTTTACTGAATGACGGTTATGTTATGAAATTCTGCACAAATAGGTAATCTAAAATTTTTATTTCCCTAAC
The DNA here is from genome assembly GCF_010614865.2 of Stegodyphus dumicola. Lineage (NCBI taxonomy): Eukaryota > Metazoa > Arthropoda > Arachnida > Araneae > Eresidae > Stegodyphus > Stegodyphus dumicola. The sequence continues at coordinate 41,332 of NW_023323637.1, read as the reverse complement.
AGGACAAAATTCTATCCATGCTTCGTGTTATAGTTATAAACTAACTTCTGCTGTGCCACTAATTGCTATTGTAATCTACTTTACAAGTATTATTTAATTTGCTATTTTTAACTCATTAAGATGACTCATTAAGATGATGTTTGCCTGACAGTGTAGAGACATTAGGATATTTGGAAGCAGGAGACGTGAAACATAAGCAATGCCCTTGCTGGGACTCTAACCTCAGACCTCTTAAATACGTATCGAGTGTGTTGACCATTACACCACGAAGGCATGGTAGGAAGGTGAGAAGAAATACCTTTTATACTCCTCCTTTTAAAGGGCGGTTGGGGATTAAGGGACCCAATCGCTAAATTCTGGTGGTGAAGTATCATCATCCACCACCTTTTTTAGTTCAGGCGCCACTGTGGAGACGTTAGGTTATTTCGAAGCAAGGAAGGAAATCGGAGAAATGAGCAATGCCTTCGCTGGGATTCGAACCTCTGACCTCTTGAATACGCCCCGAGTCGTGTGCTGACCATTAAGCACGAAGGCATGCTAGAAGGCAGAAGGGGAGAAACACGTTATAACAGAAACAGGTTATTTTTCTTTAATTAGCCTCCTTATTTCTAATCCATATTGAGACAACTTCCTTTCATCACATTGTAGAGGCATTAGGCATTTTTAAAGCAACGAGAGATGGAAAATGAGCAACATCTTCACCGGGGCTCGAACCACGGGCCTCTCGAATACGCGCCGAGCGTGCTGACTGCTACACTACGAAGGCATGCTAAGAAGGGGTGAAATAACTTATATACTCCCTCTTTTAAAGGGCGACTGGGGTTTTAGAGGACCCAATCGCCAAATCCTGATGGTGAAGAATCATTATTCACCACCTTTTAGTTCGGGAGCCACTGTAGAGACATTAGGTATTTTTGAAGCAAGGAGAGATGAAAAATGAGCAACGCCTTCTTTTCTCAACGTCAATTTTATAATTTTACATAAAAATGCAAAGCAAACAGAGCGATTTTTCATGCCTTGCTTTGTTTCCCTGGAATACAATAGGCTAAATATTTATCTCAAAGTTATTAGTAGGTACATTTTGTTTATAACGTTCTATTCAGCACATTTTTTTCATTTCTTATATTTGTGGGCAAAAGATATATTTCAATAAAAAATTTTAATAGGTTAAAATTTCTATCATATGTGTAAGTATGATAACATGACAGTAATATTTGCGTAAATCAATATTAAAAATTGGATCGGGGATTTTATTTTCATTTGAATTTTTCCCGGCAAAAGAAATACTTTCATGAATTTTTAAATATACATGTCTGTTTGACATTTTTATATTATTTATTAGCTCTTTATTAAATCTGCTGAAGTATTTCTCAAGCTGTGCTTCTGAAACGGTATTTCTGCTGTCTCCGAGTTATCGCCGCGGTTACAATAAAAGCATGCGGGCAAAAGTCATAAATTAAAAGTTCACTCCTGCTTGGTCACAATTAAAGCTAAAATGTACTGTAGAGACATTATGTAAATTGGAAAAACAAGATAGATTAAAAATGAGCAAACGCCTTCGCTGGGTATCAAACCACAGACCCCTGAAATACCGGCTCAGTGTGCTGACCACTACACCACGAAGGCATGCCAAGAAGGTGGGAGAAATACGTTATAGTACAACTAAAAAAAAGTCGATTTTGATCCACAATAATGTTAGCATATAAGCGCCTTGTCTTATACTATTGCCAAAACATTTCTCTCATAAAAAACACTTTGTTGTGTTCTTCAAATAGTCATGACAAAGTCCCTTATCGTCATCTTTTAATACCTTACGTTCATCTTTTAATACCTTACGTTTTACTTTTATCCCTTTAAAGCTTTGGTTTCAAAATATTCTCCATTATCAATAACAAATTTTTAATTTTCACTATTAATCCAGAGCTTTATTGGAAAGTTGTTTAAAATAGTTCAAATTATATGACTTTTTTTTAATCATCAGTATTGAATTTTAGCGAAAATTAAGATTCCTAATTTCAGTTAAGCAATACAGCAAACTCCTTGACGCGTTTTTATAGAATCTAATTATTTATATTGAATAACGAACTGATAGCGCCTTCTCAAATGATCTTGGAGAACATCGGCTCCCGTGTTCCCTTTCCCGCTGTTTGAGTTCAAATTTCTGACTGCATTTTCGAGCGGTGCATGATCCCTTATTTTATTCGTCTCTAGAATATGAACAGAACTTCCATGTTAAGAATCAGACGATATTTTCATTCGCGTATACGTGAATGCTGCAACGTTTGAACTTTGAACAAAAGCATTTCTTCTCGAACTGTTTATATTAAAAGCGAAATATCAATTACACAAAACACACTACATGCTACTGCTTTGAAAAACTGCTTATTTAAGCAAAAATTTTTATGGAACTAACTGGTAGTGTTTGCTTGACTCATTTGTCGAGGGCTGAGAGAAGCTAAGATGAATGAAAAAGATGTGAGACAAGAAAATTATCCTTCGTTTTGAGTTCGAGATGAGTTTGAAGCTTAGCTTATAAGGTTATTTCTTAAGGAGAAAACTATTTTGCTATTTCGCATACGATATGCGTTTAATATCACGCAGTTATACTAGAAATTTTATGGAACAAAAATGCTTAATCATGACGAAGAGGGTTGCAGGAAAGAAAGTGCAGAATCGCAAACTGCTTGCCGCGTTTTTAAGAATTGCACATACGGTATCATCCATGTACACGTCGACCTATTTTCACTTAAAAAAACATCCCAGAATTGCACAAAAATGGCATTACGCACACTCGACTTTATCCATGTACAATGCTAAAGTCCTAGCTAGTAACCTTTATCGCCTTACCAAAATGTCGCCAAACTACCTGTTACCATATTCAAAAGATTAGCCCAACTTTTTTATGGAAATAACTGGTAGTATTTGTGTGATTCATTTATCGAGAGCTAAGATGAATTGTGAAAAAGAGAAGCTCCAGAAAAAGATGCGAGACAAGAAAATTGTCCTTCGTTTTGTGTTCGAGATGAGTTTCAAGCTTAGCTTATAAGGTTATTTCTTATGGGAAAAAATCTTTTGCTATTTGCCATACGATATGCCTTTAATATCACACAGTATGTTTTATGAAATAATCTCAAAAGTAGGGATTATTTCATATTACTTTCATTTATTTCAAATTTTATTTTTGAATAATTGTGCAGATAGAATATGGCTGTTGGCTGGCTATTTAACTTTAAAAGCAATCAAAATCACTTTCACTCCGGTTTTCATTCTTTACAATACATATATTCTGTATGGATTAATTCATTTCTCTTTTATTTGTCTTAAATGTAGATACTTCATGAAACAATTTTAATTGGTAATTTGTAAACAACAGATTTTAGTAAAATATTCATTAGTTACAATTTTGGTTTCCTAAGCAAATTCCGTCTTGAATTTTTCTCTGTTGAAAGGCAAAACTCTCAAAATGTCACAACTCAGATTTGTTTCAAAATGACTAAAAACGCAATATATGTGAATCGCTAACTGCATGCATATTTCACATGAAAAATTTTATTATTTTAATTGTCTCATTGGAATAAAGAAGGTGTTATTTACTGATCTATATCGTTAGGACTTCTGACAAGCTTTGAAGGCGTCAATAAATGTGCTTGCTGCATACTTCTTAAAATGGTTTCAGTTAAGCTGATTATGAAAAAGCACACTAGGGCTATCTGCTAAAGAAAAGGAATGCCTTCGTGGAGGACTTTCTACTGGAAAATGATTCGCATACGCGTTACATATGGGGAAAACCATGAAAAAAAGCCCATGCATGCATTTAAAAAAGCATGGTGTCTAATCGAAAAGTTCGAATTAAATCTGAGATATTAATTTCTTCATTAGCTATCATTTATTAACTGTGCTCTTATTTAAATGTACTAAGAAAGAGGGCAAAATGATCTCTCAGCGGTATACCTAAAGCCATTTTCCAGCAAAATGATTTCGAGATCTTTTTTTTAACAAATAATAATTTTCATTAATTATATCTCTATGGGATAATGCTTAAATTGTCTAAGTTGAATATTTAAGACCATAAAATACCGATTTGTAGCAATTACTTCAGCAGAAGACTTAACAAATATATTATAAAAATCATAATAACCAATAAACAATTTGTAATAAATCTTGAAAATAATTCGTGAAAAAATTACTTTGTTTCTAGATCGGGAATAATACACTGGTGTGCAAAAATTAAGGACGAGACGGTTTTTTCAATATAACTTTGTACAAAAGCTTTCCAAATCAACACATTTAATACCGTAAGATCCCCAATACGTAAGGACATGAGTAATGTAAGCAACACTTACTAAAAGAGAAATCAGAGGGATAAAAAGAAGCTTTATTGAAAACGTAGCATGGAGCGCAATGCGACTAAAGACCGAAACATCCCTGTGCTGGGTGTCCAGCAAGAAACATCCGGTCTTTAATAGGGGATATGATCTTCCCTGACTGCTAGGCAGGTTTCACAGCGTCTGCCCATGCTGAGAATGAGGGTGTCAATGAGTCGTTAAAGCATTGCTGCCCATTCGTCTTGCAGCGCCAATCGAAGCTCGTTACTGGTGGTAAGGAAGAATCGTTACTGGTGGTAAGGTACGAGCTGCCAAGCGTCTGCCTAGAAAATCTCATACATGCTCGATGGGATTGAGATCCGGAGATCGTGCCGGCCAATCCATACGTTAATATCCTCACTCTCTAAGAGCTGTTCGGCAGCTATTGTGCGATGACATGGTGCATTGTCGTCCATGAAAAGGAACTGCGGACCCAGAGCGCCTCTAAAAAGACGCACATATGGAAGAAGAATCTCGTTACAATAACGGGTCCCGTTGACTGAACCTGCGTCGAAAATGTGAAGGTCTGTACGACTACCAAGCATGATGCCTCCCCAAACGAGAACACCGCCACCTCCATACCTGTCCCTTTCAATAATCTTTGAGGGATGATTGCGGCTTCTCCGCTCTCTCCAGATGAGTATGCGATGAGAATCGCTACTCAGACTGAATCTGCTCTCATCTGTAAAGATCGTATATTCATTGTCTCTCCAATTCCGGTGTTCCCAGCACCACAGAGAACGCCTTCTCCGATGGGCAGGCGTTAGAGGTACACACCGTACAGGGCGTCGTGTAAACAAACCACCACCGTGCAGTCTTCTAGCCAGGGTAAGACGCGATATCGGTCGTCTAGTCGCCTGTGTCGTGTGTTTAGCGATTTCTCCCGCTGTCTGCCGCCTGTTTCTTCTGGCCTGTAAGGCAATATACCGGTCATCTGCGGGTGTGGTTCCTCGTGGACGACCACTACTAAGCCCCCGGATAGCTGTTCCTGTAGTTTGAAATTGTCTCCAAAGTCGTGAAACGATGCTGTGAGCAATTCCGAACTCTGCAGCCACACGTGTCACACTGCGGCCTTCCTCCAACTTCCCAATGATTCGACCTCGGGTAAAAGCATCCAGATGTCGTCTAACAGATTGATTATTCGCCATTTCTCGCTGAGGCAGCAACTCGGTGTGATTTTAACTGCTATACGGCGTGCAATCTCTTTGCCAGAAATACTGATCTTACACCGACAACATGCTTTATACTACTCAGACACTTCCCCATTACGTCCACCTGCATATCTGCGCATGTGCTACCGTACATCACCTTACTTAATCTCCTGATTGGTCTTTCTGTCCGCTCTGCCTCTTCGTTCAGCTGATATGCTAATTTTTCGACTTCGTCCTTAATTTTTGCACACCAGTGTAATTCATTTCACTAATAGTCGCAATGAAATTCCGACTACCGAGATTCGAATGACTGAAAAAAGTGAGAAATTTCGAGTTTACGAATCTCTAATATTTTTCAAGCCTAGCAGGATTAGATTGTTTTACCTTATAAATAATAATAGTAAAATATATAATAGAATTGGCAGTGTTGAGTAATTATAAAGTTATGAATAATGTTTGACCTATTTTTAAGCGTAATTTCAATTGTATAGGAAACGTTATGTTGTATACATCAAGAGAGAAGTATGAATAATATATTATGTCCAGATCTATGTGAATCACTTATTTCGCTTCTTACTACTTTTTCTCTACATCATAAGATACAAGCCTTTCTGATATCATATGCTAGATATAAAATGTGTTTGTCTCGAAACACTGTGCATGATTTACTTTTAGGGCCATAAACAGATGATAGCTCCAACTGTTTTGCGGTCCACCAGCGGCCGAGCGGTAAACTCGCTGAACACTGGTAATTCGATCCGAGGTTCGAATCCCGCGAACGGGCTGGCTGCATGGGCGTTTTCGTGGTTTTTCCCATGTGTAACGTGTATACGAGCCAGTTTCCCTTAGAAAGCCCTCCACGAAGGCATCCCTCCCCTTAGGCAGATAGACCTCGTGTGTTTTGCCATCATTAAATACACTAACACCAACTATTTCGCATGAAACCTAGCTAAGTGCATTAGTAGTGTAAAACTTTTTATATAAGGAAATAATATTTTGAGTTCAATTGTGTGTCCTAATGCTGCGATATATAATTCTAGATATCACTGCAATATTTTATTCATACTATACCTTACACAAGGTATTAAGCTGTTATCAACATTAAATCTCACATTATTTAATATCTAAAGTAGTTATGTCTATTTCGAAAAATAAAGCTGATACGGAAAAATCGATGTCACATTTGAAATGAAGTGTACAAAAATAAATACCGTTTCCAAAACACTAAAAGAAAGTTTCTTTTCGACCAGCATCAAGAAACAAGAATAACCATAAATAAAATATATTTCAAATCATAACGAATTAAGTTCTTTTCTGGGTCAACATTTAACGTTTACGCGACTCTGGTGTACTTCGGCTCGGGCAAACTCGATGAGTTTTCGCAAAGTGGGTTCCCACGTTACGACGCTATCCCGGGATAAGGGGTGTGCGATTTTCGAGTCTTTGAGCGTCGAACAGTCGGATAGAAAATTCGAGAGCACAATGAGTTCGTAACAAGAACCGATGATTGAGTCCAGAAGAAACATCAGTAGCTGATATGCCTTAGACGGAGATAAGTGTGCAATGGCGTAGGTAAAAAGAAATTGCCTATCGCTAGTCTGAATAGGAGTCCATGTGACCACTCATCATAGTACAAATATATAAACATAAATACATAACATTTCCATATGTAAGTAGAAAATACATTATAAGGAAAAAATACATAAAAACATAAAAAGAGAAATATGTACACTATATACAGGTATTTAGTCAGGCGGCGAGTCAAATCAAATCAAATCAAATCTCTAGTAAGGGAGGGTGTTTAAATAAGTAAATTATAAAAGTTGCATTAATTTAGGTATCTTAGTACCGCAAGCGGCCGTTTGCTATTAATATCAAGTGTATAATCATAGTGAGGCACAGGTATTGAACAATTGTTTACATTAGGAATATTATAGAAAAATTTTTCTGCAAGGAGTGCGAAATAATTTGAGATAGTTGGAATTTCCAACTCCTTATGTATGGCCGTATTTCTTATGAACCAACGGCTTCTGGTGAGTTGTCGAAGCGTAACATTCTGCAAGACTTGCAGTTTATTGATGTTAGTATGGCTGGTATATCCCCAAACAGGGCAGGCATAAGAAAGTATGGGACGCAAAAGGGTTTTGTAAATGAGCAACTTCTTATCAATAGAGAGAACGGAGTTCCGGCTAATTAATGAGGTAAGTGTACGTTTACGAGCACGGAACTTGGCAATAAGCTGTGTAATGTGTGGGGTCCATGTGAGTCGCCTTTCTAAAGTAATGCCTAGGTATCGGGCTTGCCTAGTCCACTGTACTGGAGTGTCATACATGATGATGCAATCTTCCGAGTCGATGTTTACTCTTTTCGTGAACCAGATCGCCTCCGACTTTGTCCACGTTGATCTTAAATTTCCAGGCAGTGAGCCAGGACTCGAGTGTGTGGATGTGTGCTTGGAGTGCTTGAATAACTTCGGACATAACAATTACGGAAATATCTAACAAAAGCTATGGATTATTTTTTAAGGTGCACGGTTTTTTTAGAAATATTTTTTACCATAGAATTTTAAATACCTTTTTGGTTACTATAATATTAGGTTAAAAATCGATGAAAAAAAGTGCACTTAAAAATTCATAATTCAAAAATTTATTCATTCTTAGTGAAGTGAAAAAAATAAATCCGATTATGAAACAATAACAATAGAGGAAAATATATTAGCCAATGTTATGAAACCTTAATAAATATATATTTACTAATTCCTAATGCTAATTAATAATTAATAATGCTAATTTCAAAATAATTAACTTATTATAAGAAATGATGAATTTTGCAAATTTCTGTTTAAAAGAGGTAACCGAATGATACTGTAATTTGAGCCTAATTTAACATTAATTCCAGTTTCAATATGAGGGAGATGCTGTCATTTTTACAATTTCTTTTGAGAATAAAAAGTGAGCAAAATCAAATTTGATACCATGACAAACTTTAACAACCTTTCTTGCAACACGTAAATGTAATGTCGCGATGAAATGGACTTTGTTTTTCAAAATCAAATTCTTTATCGAGGATACATAAAAAAATAATTCTGATATCGTTGAAATTTCATATCTCAATCAAATCTCCTTTCACTAGAACAATCTTAACAGCTTTCCTTAAAATCTTATTTAGCCTAATTGAAACCACAAACAGTTCAAAATTTTAACTCAATGCTGGATAGTCATAAGTCTTATATTGTCATAGTTCATAGGTAAATTATTATTCTGTATATTTGATAAAGGATTATCAGGAAGCAAAGCTCATGAACAAATATGCAGAAACGTTTACATACGAGCAATTAATTCCAGACTGCTCTTTTCAAACGTTGTACATTCACTTCCATTACCAAAAAGGCTAGCTTTTCTGTCGTAATATTTAAAACTTGCGAAGAATACAATGATTTAATAAAAGTAAATTTCTTTTGTATCTATAAATTACCAACAATTAGTTTTTCCTTAATGATTTCAGAATAAATTTTAATACATAATTTAATATTATAATATTGGTTACGTTACTTTATAGTGTTTTAAGTATTATACATCCCTTCTACTTTACGAAAGTATTTCTGCCGAAAAGTGGAAGACAATGAAGCTATCTTAATTTATATGAAAATTTACTTCCAGCTTTTCAAAATATCCATGAATTTTTTCCAATTAACTCATTATTGTAAAATAAAAACAAAATAAAAAGCGATATGCAGTGGCGCAGCTAGGGTGGGGTAAGGGGGGACATCTGACCCCAAGCGCGCATCCAAGGGCCAGGGGAGTAGTTAGAGGGGGGCAAGGGGAACATCTGTCCCCGGGCGCAGAATCTAAGGGGCGCCAAACTGATGTTACTACAATTTAGAATTAAATGTTTTCCATCCTTGGCAAGCCATGGAGGTAGGAAAGGGAGGAGGGGCCATTCCGCGCTAGAAGTGAAGCACTGCTTTGACGCTTGGGTCACCAGACGGGGTGTTCTTTGTTTACATTCAGAAGCTCGCTTGACAAGATTCTGATAGTATTTCAACACACGACAGTTCCATAGAAATCGAAAAAGGGACACTCTCGCATGAAAGAAACATTCATAGTGTGATAGATAATAGCAAGTTTGTATAGTTTACTGACATTTACGCAAAAAAATCTTGGTTTTTTTCGATAACTAAAACAACAGCGATTTTGATTATGAATTTGTTTTATAAAATTCTAAGCTGTTGCACTACAAAAATATAGATTTTAAGAAAATTGCTAAAAGAGATCTGCCAAAATTTATTTTCTAGAAGATTTGAAAATTTTGAAACTTGATGGCTAAATGTAAATATAAAATTATGTATGTTAAAATATTTGTAATTAGGCACATAGGTCAGATTAAGTTTTTATTAAATAGAGTAACGCATGCAAGGGCTATCTGCCTAAAGAGAGAGATGCCATCTGTGGAGGAATTTTGAAGAAAAACTGACCTTTGAGTGGGTATTAAAAAATAATACTTATATTTTCATTCAAATTATATTCATATATATTTTTATGTAAAACTTTCGGGTGTATGCTAAATAGTGTAAATTACTTTACACGAAAAATATAGTGAATGCACAGAAATTAAAGATTTGCACATACCGTAAATGATAAATAGGAAATATGTATGGGGGTATTTATGCATGTGCTTGCAAAAAGCATGTATCTGCCTTTGACAAAATACTTAAATATTCATTAAATTATTTATAAATGTATTTGAAATGAAGAATTTATTCACTTATAAACAACTGTGAAAGTACTGTGAAGAAATCTAATGATTAAATTTATAATGATTATAAATGTTATCTAAATATATAATAACCTTAATATTGAATTGTAAACATAAATTGAAATCCTGTTGACAAATACGTTATAAAACTATTTAAGCAAGAATTGTTCGTATTGGAAAGCAATCTGTTAAAAGGTATTGTAAAGCAAATGCTATGAGATGCGCACTTAAGAAACGTAATAAAGAGTTTTGGAATATTGTATTGTTGAAATGAAGGGTAAAAAAAAAAAACAAAAAAAAAAAATCTGATAAGTATAATTAAAAGAATTATTCCCATTTACATTTTATAATAACTCAGTTACAAGTTTTAAATAATTACTTTAAAAAAAAAAAACTTATTTTATTCCCTTTCAGAAATGTTCAGAGAAAGTCAAATAGTATTTAATACCTATTTAATTATTAGGAATTAGCGAATACTTCTTTAAAGTATTTCGCTAATTCCTATAATTCTCTAATTTAAAATGAACCGAAATAGAGCATTAATTATAAATTGACTTACATTTTTCGATTTAAAAGAAGCCAAAAAATCATGTCATATTTAAGAAAGTATTTTAGGAAGAAGCTCTATAAATAAAAGAAAATAATGCATAATTTTAATATTAATAATACAATAAACTTTGATCTTAATTTTTTGTACCTTAACCGAATAAAATCAAATTACCTTAATTTTTTTTTCTAATGTAATTAACGAAAACTTGTGAAAATATTTCATTCAAATTAAACCATTCTGAGAAAACTGTCCTGTGAAAACGTATAGCATTTAATTCCGTTCAGAATGAAATGTTTGTTTAAAAATATGTTGTTTTCCCATACTTAGGACTCTGAATTGTTGTAGAAAGAAAATATATACATTATATGTGTATTTTGCGACGTAATTACAAAATATTTACACCCGAACGCGTCAAATCCCATAGAACTCAATGGTAAATGACCCAATGTTTTGGTCACCACGTAGGGATCGCCGGTGCTTCAGAGCAGGATACGGAGAAACTTGTTTAGGGCGACTCCTTCTTACTTCCTACCTCCATGTGGCAAGCAGTAGGGGGCGCGAAACCTTGAGTTGTCCCTGGGCGCTGAAAACCCTAGCTACCACTCTGAGGGGCGCCAAATTGACGCTACGGAAATTTTATAATGAAATGTTTTCCATTCCTGGCACACAGAAAGAGGCATTATCACACGTATAACTTAATTTCGTCTCCTAAATTTGCAAGGAGAAAGAGCGCATTGTAAAGCATAATTATGATGGTGCGTTGAGAATTATCAATATCATGATATGTGTCAATATCATTATATGTGTCTTATGATTCTGGACACAGAGGGCGAAGTTTGTAGATCTATTAGATATTTATGTTGATCAGGAAAAACAAAAATCAGCTACGCTTTCTTGTATTTCGGTATTTGTTAATCTGAGATTCCAACCCGGAAATTCGATTTCCAAACGATGAGGCTCAGTGCTTAAATTGCGCCGGAGCCCGGCTCCGGTGCTTCTCAATTTTTAAGATAAATTACAATTTTAGCCGGAGCGCACCGGAGCCCTAAATAAGATGAGCTTCGGTACTTTTTTTTATAAAACTGAATCACAATTTAAAGGGAACAAAATTTAGAATTCCTAACGTTTTAGTTTAACAATAAGCAGACCTTGCAATACTCTATTTCCCTAGAAATACGAACTCATGAGAACATCAGAAGTTCAAGTAAAGTTCCCTTACTCGCATGCGGAAACCTTTCCCTTTAAGAAAAGCAATAAATTTGGGGGAGTTTGTTTAGAAACGCCATGCCATTGTATCTAGTGTATTGTTATCCATGCTTACAGTTAGATATCCTCGCAGAAAGGAAAAGTTGTGTTCTTAAATGTGCGTTAAGTGACAGCGAGTACAATAAGAGGGAAATACTGAGATAAACTGCTCAAGCACGTCCTATGCAAAGAAGCTCTAAGGAGATTTTTTGTCCAACAACCATTTTCTTTTTAAGGTTTTACTACCCTTAGTTTCGAGGCTTCCGTTGCCTCACCTTTCAAAAAGATGATGCGAGAGTACATGCTGACCATGCCGTTCTGTTTCCTCTGTACACAGTAGAGACGTGCCTTTTCCAACACATTTTCTAGATCTTTCTTCAAGTTAAAACGTTTGGTATCTGGTAGTAGAGACACTAGTACTGCTATAGCAACCAGCTAATACACAAATGAATTTTGATGGAATTGAAGCCGAATTAATTGGATTCGTCTCCATGCCCAGCAATATATAACAATTGCTATTATTGCCAGAGAAGATCAATGGGACTTCTGCATGTTTTGTACCTCAAAATTACCGTAAATCGTGATCGTTCCAACTTTCTTTAACATTAAATTTATAAAATAAACATGATTTTACTAGCTGCCTACCTCCATGGCGCAGTACGCTTTACGGCCAGCGGGATATTATTTGACGATGTAACAAGCTAGAATGATTCATCCCAAATTTGCTCTTTTTAGAGCTTAAAGAAACTCGTTGCATCGAATTAGTGTTAATCGATATAGCAATAATCGGTTCGTATATTCAATTTAAAAATATCTTTAGTTTAAAATGTTCCAAGCAATGTGCATTTAAAAGACATACATAAACTTTCATATTCTCAGTTCTAAAGCGAACATTTCATTTGGAAGCAAAGCTAAAATATAGTCATTTTAATAATGTCTAGATAGATGTACTTTACATTTAATAATAATAATAGCTAATTAATGTAATTATAGATGTACTTTACATCTATAATTATACATTTATTGGCTATTATTCAGTATTCAGCAATGCGTTTTCGTTTTGATACTTATCTGAACGATTTTTTTCAGCACTGGAAAAGCTTTTCATATGTTCATTGAGAAGATTGCATTCTTGTTCCATTAAAAAAGCCGTAAACTTGCATCTCATAACTATATTTTTATGAAATTTTCATCCCCATTTAGACGATGAATCATTTCTGGTAAACTACAAAGCAAATTTCTTCTAATCATTCAGCATACGTGAGATAAATTTTCCAATATTTCAATTCATTTTTAATTTCGCAGTCACAATGTTATGATACGATCCAGCTAAAATATTTCAATTATTAAAGCCTTCCAGTACAATCAGTCGCCGACTTCGAGGTCTGATTTCGGGAACCAAATGCATTTTATCAGATGAGATCGACGGGCGCTTGGAACGGAAATGATCATTTTCTGATTCTTGGCCATTTTTGTACCACTTAAGTCATTCGTAGCATTGCATACGACTTATTCAGTAATTAAAATAAATTATTAGATTAAATGTAACTGTAATTCGATTAAAAACTATGTTTGTTAGAATCATATTTATATGGAAATGTGGTATACGATTTTTGATTGATGAGTTCAAAACTACGCAAATCTTATGGCATGGTCTCATCGCACGCATTTAAACGTTCCGTATTTTTCTCCGTTTCACTGTTTTCCCGCAAGCTATTAACTTTCTCCAGATATATATCTATAGTTGAGGAATAAGTTTATCATATAATCTTAAAAAAAGCATTAACATTGACTTTCAAATTTAAAAGGATGTTTGTGCCACAGAATTTTAAATTTAAGTTTAAATTCCAAATTACATTCGATAACGACAACTTATATCAATTAGGAATTTTGCCAATATATGCACACACACACAAAAAAAAAATTATCTATAAAGCGTTTATAGTTATTTAACAATATCTGTAACAGCTATATAAAGTAATGTTTTTTACATTTTTTAAAGCAAGAGCTAAAGGGAATATGGTGTTTTTCAGCTGAATTATTTCTAAAAGTTATGGGCTAAGGTCGATGCATAAAAAGGGAGCAGTTACTCATCTTTATAATCTGGATAATTAATTGGTTAGATAGGACTTGTTACATTAGCCAGTAAAAAAATAACGTAAATGTGTATACATTTAAGTCTTTAGATTATTAGCCCATTACATAATTTTATTGCTAGCTTGTAGAGACATTAGGTATTTTTTCGGAAGCAGGAGAGATGAAAAATAACTACGCTTTCGCAGGGAATAAAACCACGGACCTCTCAATTACGCGCTGAGCGTGCTGACCACCACACCACGAAGGTATGCCAAGAAGGCGGGAGAAATATCTAATAAGCGTACTAGATGTTTTTTATGTTATATCGCTATATATATTTTTTATCTCCTAGGCCTAAATTGAGGATTTGCATTTAAACCTTTAAAAGGGCCATTATTTTAATATTGCTGATTACAATAGATTTTACTGTGTTTTTAACATTAGGAAATAGCCTCTCTGAAACAACTAAAAATATTCCGAACTGTCAGTAAATGAGATTCGTTCTATAGTTGAGCAAACACTTTTGACGAAGTATCTTAAGAAGATTATACGATAAATGGTTTAACTATTTGAGTTCTTTCATTAGAGTTTGAACAAATACGCATAAAATGTGAATGATTATTCAGAGTTCCATAGCTTAGCATGAATATCTAAATATTACGGATAACATAGCAAATAATATATATTGAATACATTATTATGTAATTACTATTGATATTAAGTACACACTTAATAGATATTAAATATGTATAGATAATGAAAATGCACAGTACACATACTTATTGATAATAATAACTATTAATATGTTTTTACGTAATAAAGATGTACAGTACGCTTATTATTAATAATAATAACGCGTAATATGTTTGACAGAAACGGCTTTCTGTGAATCTTTGAGTATGTTGAGTTACGTCCATGCCATAGCAAAACATTTTCGTCTCATTTCCCACTAAATGGATCATCGAAAATAGTGTTGGTGTATTTAATTATGGCAAAGCACACTAGGGCTATCTGCCTAAGGGGAGGGATGCCTTCGTGGAGGACTTTCTAAGGGAAACTGGCTCGTATACACACGGGGAAAACCACGAAAACACCCATGCAGCCAGCCCGTTCGCGGGATTCGAACCTCGGACCGAACTACCAGTGTTCAGCGACTTTACCCCTCGGCCGCTGGTGGACCGATCATCGAAAATAAGCGATCTATTTTAATACAAAGTTTGTTTTAAATCAGCTTTACTTCAAAACAAATGTAGTCGTAATTGACATTCCACTGCTTAATAAAAACAGCTCGAAAAGCCAAATGCATGTAGGAGCCAAAAGCCAAATGCAAGGTCATGGATATGGAGATATGCGCGCATTTTCATTTCTACAACCTAATATTAATTTTAAGCATTACTTACTAACTGTAACCAGTGCTGTTTATCCAATATTGAACCAAAAAACTTCAATACGAGAAAAATCTCTAATTTCTCCCTAACTCTGAAATGAAATGCATTCAGAATTACTCAGAATTCAGAACAACTTCTTTTCCGAATTTCTTCGTGAAGAAGATAGGAAAGAAATGGAGTTTAACTCTAGGAAATTGAACATTCCAACAACGAGAAATTTTGTTTACGGAGGCACAAAGTTGAATTTTAAATAAAATATTTTGTAACTATAATATATTATTGTTTTCCGACTAAAGCTGAAATTTTTTTCAGAAAATTTTATGCCTTACTTTAAAAAAAAATTAATTTGAAGTTTATGTTCAACAGTTTAATTTTAAAAATCTGAAATCTGTATCCATTTTTATTCGAATTTATGTTCTGAAAAATGTGGATACAGAATTTTGTGTATGTGTACATACCGTTGCAGTGCTGATTCATAACATAAAATATATATTTAAACTTCATTATATTAAATAATTAATTAAGAATTGACAGAAACCTAATACTGCTATATATTCTTCTCCAAAGTACTCAGATATATCAACGAAAAGATTATTGGCCTTATGCATTATGGATCTATTATTATATGATAAATAGAGGTGGCAAATTCACATAAAGTTTCATGTTCTTACTTAGTCAGCTGCGAAAAAAAACCCCTCTTTGTTAAGTGACATTATTTCTTAGGAATTCCTTTACAGTTTTGTGGTACAGAACTCGATGCAATAATGTCTATAATAACCAGCTGCCCAGTCCTTATAATGGTGGCTTGCGACGCTGACTGCCGTACCGATGGGCCCGAGTTGAAATCCCGGAGAAGACATGAATATTTGTAAGCGAATAGTGTCTGTGCGGTAAGGGACACTGAAAATACATGGTGAGCTGGAAGTCCTTGTGAGAAGCTAGTGTGAAAAGATGTGTGGGAGATCCTCATACCTCCCTCGTATTGTTCTCTTTCAAAACTGGGGCGGAAGCAGGGCGGTTAGCTAGATTCAGCAATACAGCAATCACTTGTGTTTACAGAACCTAGCTACTGGCCTAGCTTCTACCAATAACGGTTTATGAAAATGCAAGCTTCATTAGAAAAAAAGGATTATAAAACACACATTTTAGCCACACTGTTACTGAGTGGTTCGGGATTTCTTCAACCTAAGGTTCGTTTTATGATTCTTGTTGATGTTGGTAAAATTAGTATAGCAAAATCAGTTTGCAGAACTACTAAGATCACAATGCACAGATAAGTACCTGATGCCACATTTTGTTAGTATATATATATATTTTTGAATTTCAAGACGAACAGCTTTGGCTAGCTCTGAGACAGGAAACTGTACAATGTTAAGAGGCGTTTTATTACCATATCATATAATGTTTACGTTGTCAAGGGTGCATCTTGGGTATTCTATGACTCTGAATGCAAATTTGCTCAATTTGTTTTTTTGCTCACATTAATATTTGTTGCAAAAATATACTTCTTAAAAAAAACGAGTCGGTACTTGTCCAGTTTTGTTTACTCTGAATGCAAATTTGCTCAATTTGTTTTTTGCTCACTTTAATATTTGTTGCAAAAATATACTTCTAAAAAAAACAAGTCGGTACTTGTCCGTTTTATTGAACTTTATTTTATGGCGAAGTGATTAGACGTTTTCGAAGCGATTCGGAAACAAAGAATTTTGGTGACTTTAAAAAAAAAAAACAAAGGTGTTTGAAGCAAAATACCAGATTAGATGAAAAATGAGCAATAACCTCGCCGGGAATCGAACCACGGATCTCACGAATACGCTTCGAGCGTGCTACGAAGACATGCTAAGAAGGCGGGAGAAATACCTTACATACTCCCCCTTTAAAGGAGTTTTAGGGGACCCAATCGCCAAATTCTGGGTGTAGAAATTCATCATCCCTTTAGTTCGGGCGCCACTGTAGAAACATTTGGATTTTTTGGAAGCATTACACTGTGAAAAATGAGCAACGCCTTCGCCGAGAATCGAATTACGGACCTCTCGAATACGTGCCGAGCGTGCAGGCCACTAGGCCACGAAGGCTCGTAAGATGTCGGGAGAAATACCTTATATAGTCTTGAAAATAATCATTCATTACGTATTATTGAAATAAAAGTGTCAACGGCATTGTTAAATGTATACAAGTGCTTTATAAATACTTTTTGCGTCTGTCACAATGCTTTTAATGGCTATTAGCTGTCACTATCTGATGTAATTTAGAATTTGTATTCTAGTTGTTTAAATTCAATATCAAGAGAATCTTCAATTAAGAGAACGTTTTCAACTTAAACGTTATTTTATTTTTTAAGACTGCAGAATGATTTCATTTTTTTACAAATATGAGATTTATTTGCAAAGATCATAATTTTAATAATGGTGTTATGAGAAGCAGCGAAATTAAAATGAATATCTGTTTAAAATGCATATGAAAAGACACATATTATAAACGTAATAGCAATATTCCGTATATTTACGTATTATAGTCCATCTCCTACTAAATAATTTTCTCTCCTGCTCACGCAAGAAATTGGATATTCTTAGTATGAATATTAGCGTGTCGCACAGCAACAGCACAGGGCTGAGCAAGTTTGACTCTGAGAGGGTCGATAAAATGATTACCAAACTCGCTTAGGAACTAAACACCGGGGGGCCTGCGACAAACTGACTACTTGTCCAGGCAAAATGCTCAAGCAGCTCGGGGCCCACGGTCTAGAAAGCAGGTAACAGGGAACTACCGTCCATGCCTCTCTAAGGGCTGTTTGTGCCGCCGAGTTTAATTTTAGTTTTAGCATGAATATGAAAGAAATTGTACATAATACATTAAATGCCCATTTTCATTCAAGTGAATGCCAAAAAAATATACCCAAAAGTAAACATGTAATGACCGTATAAGGTATTTCTCCCACCTTCTTAGCGAGTCTTCGTGGTGTAATGGTCTGCACGCTCAGCCCGTAATTAGGAGGTCCTCGGTTCGATTCCCGGCGAAGACGATGCTAATTTTTCATCTTTCTTTCTTCCAAAATACCTAATGTCTCTACAGTGGCGCCCGAACTAAAAAGGGGTTGGATGAAACCATGAAAGCACCCATGCAGCCAATTAAAAAACATAGTGTCTAATCGAAAAGTTTAAATTAAATGTGATGTATCAATTTATTCTACAGTTATCTTTTTTTTTTTTTAACTGTGCTCTTTTTTAAATGTACTAAGATAGAGGGCAAAATGATCTCTCAGCTGTATACCTAAAAGCAATTTTCCAACAAAATGATTTCAAGATTTTTTTTTTTTTTTAACAAATAATATTTTTCAAAGATTGTATCTCTATGGGATAATGCTTACAGAAAATTGTCTAAATTTACAAATTTAAGAACATAAAATACCGATTTGTAGCAATTACTTCTGCAGGAAACTGTTAACAATTATATTATAAAATCACATTAACCAATAAACAATTTGTAATAAATCTTGAAATAATTTGTGAAAAAATTAATTTGTTTCTAGATCGGGAACAATAATTCATTTAACTAATAGTCGCAATGCAATTCCGACTACTGAGATTCAGAAGAGTCGAATGACGGGAAAAAAAGTGAGAAATTTCGAGTTTACGATTCTCGAATATTTTTCAAGCTTGGCAAGATTAGATTGTTTTACCTTATAAGGTATTTCTCCCGCTTTCTTGGCATGCCTTCGTTGTGTAGTGGTCTGCACACTCAGCGCGTCATTGAGAGGTCCGTGGTTCGATTCCCGGTGAAGGCGTTATATATTTTTCATCTTGTCTGCTCCCAAAAAATACCTAATGTTTCTACAGTGGCACGAGAACTAAAAAGGATGGTGGATGATGGTTCTCCCTACCCAGGATTTGGTCGATTGGGACCCCTAAAAACCCCAGTCGCCCTTTAAAAGGGGGATTATATAAGGTATTTCTCCCATCTTCTTAGCTTGCCTTCGTGGTGTAGTGGTCTGCACGCTCAGCGCATAATTGAGAGGTCCGCGGTTCAATTCCCGGCGAAGGCGATGTTAATTTTTCATTTTTCCTGCTTCCAAAATACCTAATGTCTCTATAACCGTTTTCAAAATTAAGATGCATTAAAATAACAATTCTCACAACTTTTGAATTTGAGGACATTCGTGTAATGGGCATTGAGCTTGGTCATAAATAATTAATTTACAAGATATTTTAGAGCATTTCTCGTACCAAATTTAAATACATAATATTAGTTTGAGAAATCTCTTGTGAAGGCTGGCTATTAACTTTCGGAGTTTGATTTTCTTTAGTTGGTCACACATGATAGTATAACCACAGAGACTTCAAATTATATAGCTTCAAATTTTTTATGCCTTCTGTGTAGGTCATCACTTTAGACAATATGTCAGTTGAAGATGTTAAAAGACGAAGAGTAATGTTGATTTTTGTCGTTAAAGATTTCGCTGTGTTTCACTTCAATACTCATTACTGAAATACACACTATGCTTTTGCAATTTTTTTCTATCAAGCGGAGTTCGGTTCCAAATTTGAAGAGTGTTTTGATTATAAGAAAACTTGCTCTTGTTTTATTTCTGAGAAATTCTTTAACATTTTGTATGTTTTGAAAAAGAGGAATGTGTCATTAGATGAATACGATTCGTCGAAATATTAACTTCCGAAAGTTATTACAACTCCATACTCTTCCAAGTTTTTATATTTTCTAGTATTTACAGTGAGTATTCAACTGAAATTACTTGAATTATTTAATTTCATTGTTTATTTTTGAAGTATAAAACGCAGTTGAAATAGAAAGTCACAATTTGTTTTCATAAAAAATTCATTTGCTTTTTGTGCACGTCGCGAGTTTTCTAACATCGAGAAAGTACGATTATTTGATCATTGACTGCATTTCTAATCCTACAAAAGGGTCGAGTATATACAGCAGCAATAACAAAATCATGTCAATTCTATTTACAAAATCTGGCAATATTTACACACTATGGATATTTACTAGGACATATCTCGAAGTGCTATGTTGCATTGAAATGCAGGGCAGTCTTATGCAATCCGAGATGTCTGATCATTTTACCCATAACTAAAATCACCTGAAATCAGCCCGTTCATAGGAACCGAATGTAGGACTAGTTACCAGTATTCGGCGGTGTTTGCTAACAAAAGTGTTCAAAATTGAAATATCTCCAGGAAATTTATTTTAATGTTTAAAAGTATATAAGTATTTCGTGAAGAACTTTCTAAAGAAACTTCTCTATAGGACTTTCTAAACAAAATTCTCTTTTTCATATAGAAATCTACGAAAATACCAATACATGAGCCCGTTCGCAGATAAGTATTTTTAAACAATCGGGTTTATGTTGAAGTAACAGTATTCGGCAACCTCATTCATTTGGCTGCTGGCAGGCAGGATAAATAATTACTTAATTTTCCTAGAAGAAAGAATAATTTGTTGACTAACGTTAAAGGTGAGCAATGTAATATTAGGAATCCATTTACTCATTTACATAATTCTACGTAACGACGGAAATATACTTGGGTAATTATATAGAGCCAGAGAGTTTCAGCGTTAAATCATATTCACTTTACATCAGGTTTATGAGTTACATAGTGCAATGCATGGTGTAAATTAAAGAAAAGTCAAAGACCGCCATAAAAATCAAAGAAAAATAGAAAGATTCTGAGATTAATTGTGGCGGCAGATTATTGCAAACGTATGCAGTTAAACTGGAGCTAAAGTTTATATGAGCGAGAAAAACAAATGAATCCTTTATACTTAAATAAATAAAAGAATTTTTAAGTAAATCTCAAAAGAAATAGTATGTATAGCCAAACTGGAGTATGATATGGTGGCACGATTTTCTGTAAAATGCTTTTGGTACAAACAAAATATAAAGCATATCCGAAGAAGGGAAGCAAGCTTTGGTTGATCTAAACCCTTGCAATCCAAGTTTAATATCCAAATGAATACGTGTACTGATTTCAATCTATAGATCGTATTCAGTATTCTATAGACTTTTAATCTATAGACACCATATTCTAATTTGAAATGTATCTGGAATTTTGAAATTATTTAAAAAGGTGCTAAGATGCCCAGTTTAGAAATCTACACTGCTTCGAACCGATAAATTTTCTGTGATTATCGTGAACATCACTTTTCTGTACGATTATAATTTAAGTCTCTGTTCTAGAATATTGGACTCCAGACAATATTAGATATATTACGTGAGCTAAACAATTCTACCCATTTTTGAAAATGCAGATTACAAGTGGATTTAAAGACATACAGGACATTATGATGAGTGGAATGTCTGGCTAATAAACGTGTGTGTAACCAAATAATAAAAATAAGACAGGTCTTCTGATATTTAGCAATTAAATAATAAATATTAGACAGACTGTGCGAGTTTGATAGAAGCAATTCTACAGCCCTAGCAAAGCAAAATTTTCGTCAAGTATGCCGGGAGTTTATGATAATAGATGCCGTCGCTAATTTTGAAAATATAGACAGAAGCTATAAAATCCAGCCACATTTCGAATGAATGTCTATCGATAATTTGATTCATGTCTATCGATAGTTTCTCAGTAGATTGAGGAAAAATCCTAACGTCCAACTGTTGAGGAATCAGCGGAAACGCTTTTTTATCTAAAGTGCTATCAAGCTGGATGCCGCAGAACATCAAGCTAGCTATCAAGCATCATGCTATCAAGCTAGACGTCTATCATGTCTCAGAATTTGCTCCATCTTCCTCCTCAGAAACATCGCATCCCAAAAAGATTTTTTTAAACTGGGTAGATAAATGCTGGTTGACATGTAATGCCAATAGCTGGATAGAATACGGTACTCGTGTTACGTAAGTGACCAGCACTTTTCAATCACAAAGCCTTCATGCTAATAGCGTAGGTCAGCTGGATGTGTTACATTTATGCTCTTTGCGAGTGTTAGACATAACAGTCTGAAAGCGAACTACATGTAGTTGATTCTTCATTGTACAAGTGCATGAGGCTTTGGATAATGAATGATTTCGTGTTCTGTTCGAAATCGTCAATTACTAGAAAACTAGACAGTTTTTCTGTCCATCATTAAATATAACTTCTCAGATTTCTTTGATAGTTGATTATTATATGTATCATTTTTAAGTAGATCGATATTTTTATTATCTAGTGGAAAATTAATTTTAAAAATAAAAAAATTCTCATGTGGACACCACACAACTTCCTTGTACGGCTTATTAAATAATAGAATTTTTTTGCTGCTCTTCATTTAAACGTATTTTTTCCTCGAATTTCATTAGAGATAATATTTCTCATTCAATCGATTCAGTTCTCACTTCGCGGCAAAGCAAAGATAAATAAATTCAAAACATCGTCATTAAAAACAGTAAAATACAGAAAAACCTAAAATATCAAATGCAGTTATAAACAGTGTAATTAAAATTAAATTTTCTACGCAAAATTAAGCAATTCATCCAGCGTGCAGAAGGACAACATTTTCGATGCACAAAAACTTAAAAGTAAACTTTTGGTCCCAAAAGACATTGAAGTTGAAGCGCCAGCTGACGGAATTCACTATACTACTAAGAGTTTCAGATGTAAACAAACAGCAGACACATTAGGCCTATCTGTCACTTACTCTTTTAATTTGTTGATAATTCTAGAACTATTGCATGCGGATTAACTAAAGGCATAAAAACCTTAACCGAAACATTAGAACAACATAATTCAATCTCTTTCAAACAAAAAATGCTCAATTTACCAACATATGGGGGAAAAAACTGAGCTCATCGAGCTGCGTAACAGAGTAGTATATATATGTATATATATACTTAAATCCATTTAGTGTGAATACAAGTTATTATTACTTGCGCAATTGCTGCAAAGTTAGTTAATAATAATTTATTTCCTAAACAGTATTGATTAATTGATTATATTATTTCCTAAGTGTAATTAAAGTAGAATTATTTTAAAAGTGTGCATCCATACTGGTAAGTTATAGTTTGAAAGATTAATTGATTATATAATCTCCTAAGTTTAATTAAAGTAAATTATTTTAAAAGTGTGCATCCATACGTAAGTTATTTTTGAAAGATGTTTTGAAGTAATTTGAAAGCAAAATGTTAATAATGTTTTAACGGGGACTGGAGTTAAATCATCACGAAGAATAATATTCAATTGTAAAAGGAAAAATTAAAACATGTAATCATTGTCATTGATCGGAAATTAGTTGACTTTTCAAGGGGAACAAACCAACTCCCGTTCAATGAACAATAATTGATAAAAATACGTAAATACGAAAGTGTTTCGTCTTTACTCGAGTTATAAGTTAAAGCCAAACCGGCAATTCTAGTCAGGCCAAATATTTCCGCGATAGTAGGAATTATGAACCAATGCTGATACTCAAAGAACTTATTCTTCATGAAGCATTTTAGACAATTCAATTTGGAGTAAAAATCAATTACTGTAGAGAAATCCTATAAAACTCGAGTAACCGTCCCCGACACTTTCATGTTTATGCATTTGAGTATTATATTATTTGTAGAAATTAAGCATTGGAAATTGTCATTATGAAATCGAATTCAAAGTAAAGTTGAAATAAACATAGAAGATTATAAAAAATGACAAATAATGCAAACTTTGTAAAAACAAATCAAAGAAAATATAAAAATAATATAAAAATAATATAGAAAATAATATAAATAAGATCAGTGAATGTACATGAAGATATAAAGGCCAGAAAAGGTATTAAGTAACTTACGTTCTTTCTAGTGGGGGAGTTGGCAAAGTGTTCTCTTCGTGTCTGACTCAGAAGTGTAGGGTGTCCGAAAATTCTTAGCGGCAGTAGGGGCTTTGAATAATATCAGTCGGCAAGACTTGGGTGAAGTAATTTATGGTAGTGGGTGGGACTTGGAATTCTTGAGGGATGTATTTTGTGGAGTTCTTATCTGAGAGAGACCGTCTGTTAAGATTTTTTGAAAATACTAGTGAATGGAAATTAATTAATTTCTGGCTAATTGTCGTGTTGCAATGATTAAGAATTTAAGAAAGGAAAAAGGCATTTTCGCTGTCCAAGAGCTAGTAGAGAGTCTAAAGGCAGGAAATAGGCCCATTTTTTTAGTAACAGTATAGTAACAGTATATGTCTGAAGACAATTAGCTTTTTTACAATATATACAATCGAGTAATTACACTATATACAAATCTTTCACTGACAGTCATCCAACTTATACCGCCTTCTCAGGTTTAGGAATAAATTATCATATCCCTATCAGTTAAATGATTTAGAGTGAGTATTTAACGCCTGCTCTTTTAAGGCAATGGTTGATAAATTGAAAGGGAATTAGATTATTTTGAGAATTTTGATAAGGATCAAAATTTCGCTTGTAAATCTATTGTATCTGTGCATATAGTTTTTAATTCGTTGTATTTGATTAATTATAGTATTGTTAATTACTTTTTTGGATATGTTGGAGTTCCAATTTATTAATTTGTTAGTATTGAAATTGAAGTTTCTTGTTTTGTCAAAAAGTAAAATTTTTTTGTAGTTAATGATTTGAAGATCTAGAAAGTCTATGCTATTTGTGAATTATTAGTTTTATTAAGTTTAAGACAATTCGATATATATATATATATATAGCCGTCCCATATACAAAATTTCAACATTCTACGGCTAATCGTTTTTGAGTTGGGTAAGAGAGATACATACATATATACGTAGTGACGTCATGACAAAATTCCTTCTGGATGCATTTAGAATCTATTTCGTAATCCATATTGAAAAAAAATAGCGCTTTATTCTGTCCGCATGTACCTATGTCATACGAAAAAAATTCATTCATATGGGTTCGAAAGAGTTCAAAATTGATATTTTCGTCGAAATAAGGTACCCGAAATTTTTCTCGATTACAATACTCCCTTTACTTCGCACAAGGAAAAAATATATAACATAAAGAATAACCTTGAAACCCGCACTTTAATACAATGTTTCCATTTAGGATTAGTACATCCAAAAAATGCTGCATATTTTTCTGGATTTAGGAAAATGTAGACATGAATTCGCTTCCGTATAATTACGTAACTATTTTCTGAAATCACAATAGAAATAAATTCAATAATCAAATAATTTTTCGTTCCGTGCATACACGTAAATGAATGTCTATGAAGGGAAATGCTTAAGTAAAGTATGATGAAGTTACATTTCTCTTTATGCGTGGAAGCTGTCTCCATTAAAGTTAAGAAACGAGAAGTAAAATATACTATGGCATAGAATTCAAATTACTTAAGTTCTTAACACGTTATGCCTAGAAACCACGATTACTTGATTTTTAGTAGATATTTCAAAATTTCACAAAAACATCATGATGACCGTTTGAAGGAGAATACGAAATTTGTGTTAATTACATTTGAAAATCCAAAATATTCGTAAAATGCCTGAATATTTTATGAATGCATTTTCTGAGACATCCGATTGTTTCTAAAACTCAAGAAAGTTTTGTCACTTTACTCTATACGTGTTATCCTTTTCTCTTTGTCACTGCGAAAGATTGTAAACCTATTCTACCGGTAGGCATTTATTCCTTACGAGACATTAATATGGGAAAAAAGTTAAAATATTCGGATTGCTTTCTAAAAGTGCAACATATTTTTTAATCATTGTGAAATCTTATCTAAAATCTTATTACTTCTTTGCGGTTTAACATGATTTTTTAACTTCATATAAAACTATAATTGGAACTAATGATTAAGTCTCTTAATATATTTTAGTATTACTCATATTTATCACTAAAGACTAGTCTTTATTTATTAACTGATGAATTTCGAAGAATTAAATGGCCGATGATTCTTAAAATGACTATTATAAATTACTCTTTTCATTACATTGATCAATAAATCGTGCATCTCAAAATGATTTAAAAGAATGCATTATAAAGGTTTTGAACATCTTATATTTCGTGTTTATTCTTGCAATAAAAAAAAGAATAGTTAATGGTAGTTATGTTTATATATACAGTCAAAAGAGGACATAAGAATACACACATTCGTTTTTATTCATACAATCAAAAAGAGGGCAAATGAACATACAGCCATGTTTATTTATGCAATAAAAAAACTTCCTCACCTTCCTAGCAAATTATGGACTTAAATAAAAGAAATTTAAAAAATTTACAAGTAGTATCACCATTCTGAAGCTAATTGAAAAATGTTGGTGCAAAAAGATTTCCAAAATTCTAATTCCTTCATAGGGTTCTCGGTTTGTTGGTGTGGCAGCATATGTCTCGTTTTCCACCATAGTCCAACCATGGTGTGTGTGTGTCTGTGTGTGCTATATGACAAAATTTTAGAAGATAACTATTTCTATACCCGTGTTTGATATGCAGTACAGTAAAACCGCGGTTTATGAATTTAAAAAGGAGAAGAGTGACTACAGAAAAGGTCAAATCCCACTCCGATACTCGGAAAGATCAATTCAGCTTTCGTCAAGGGCTTTCAACAACTATTTGGAAGCCAAAATTTGATTTATTATCGATTTTACATTTTGTAAAACTTTAACGAATTTTTGATTAACAAAGCCGAAGATTTCAAAGCGAGCAATGGCAAGAGTGTACGGAAAAAACATTTTTATCTCCACAGCGTGAAACCGTGTTTTAAAATTTTTAGCGCAAAATGTAATTAATAGCCATTTTTATCATTTTGCGTTGATTCACTATAAACGACGAATCAATTTTTAAATTGTTGCCACCCAATACTAGAGCCCTGTATTATATTTAAAAAATTAAATAATGAAGAATCTGCATGAATGTATGTATGTTTCTCGCATTGTGATAAAACAACGGTACCTAGAGCCATCCAATTTTGAATAGCATAAGTCTCCACCCGAACATGAGCATCTGTAAGCCCAAATTTGGAATTTCTTTTATTATCTATTTCATATTTTGTAAAACTTCAACGAATTTTTGATTAAGAAACTCAACGATTTCAAAGCGAAGAATGGCAAAACTGTACAGAAAAAATCTCTAGCGCGCGAGACTGTATATCGGAAATTCCAAAGATATGCTTTTTTATAATTGCTTTAAATAATAGCCTTATCATAACCTTTTTTTTTTTTTTTTTTCATTCTTTGCCTAAAGAGCATTTGCCATTCTATAGAATGCCTAGATATTATACGCAATGCCTAAGGAAGTATATAATTATTCTCATGCGATTATATTATGATGCGATATAAGGCTTATAAGGTTTACGTAAGAGGATACTGAATGATTTTTTCGAACCATTTTAAAAGAAAACTAATAGGAAAAAAAAAAGTTGCTGTGGCATTCATTTGACTGCTCTACATTCAAATAAGCCCTAGTCTGCTGCAAATAACAAGGATTATTAAAAATTCAACAATACAATTGAGATAATCATAGTTTGCAGGGTGCATGCACAATTGCTTACTCACCTAATGGAGGCAAGCCTCCAGATATATTGCTCACTCCTGAATGCAGCACAAAAAGATGTGAAAAAAAAATCAGCCGACCTCTCTTAATTTCGGAATCTCTTGGGCTCAAAACCCGGAGGAAACTTAAATGTTTGTTAGTGTCTCTCCGAAATGTGGCACTTATATTGCTGGCAAGCCGAATATCCAATCGAGGGGATGATGGTAGAGAAAGAAAAATTGGGTGTTCACCATCAAAACTGGCACAGATCTTCCCTTTTCTCAGAAATACAGTGTCAGTTAATTTTCCCATTGAAAAGAAACATGTTAAGAAGGCAGGCATATTACAATTAGCAGAATGAATGCAAATTACATAGGTTAGCGCAAAAATATGCAATAAGAGGTACCTTTTCTGTTGGTATTTCTATTGGGAATAAGTAAAATTGCTTTGTAATGTACTGAACAAAAATTTTTAAATTTGAATGTATCTATGACATGTAAACATAGATTGCAATAACTGATAGCACTTAATTTGTGGAAATGAATGTAAATTTATTTTATGTTATGAGAAAAATTTGAACTTGATATAGAAGTACTGATGACATACCGTTGTAATACTTATTTTTGAATAGGTATTACAACGTAAAACAAGTATGTCCTGTACGAAGTTTAAATAAAATCAAAGAGAAACGTTATTGCACAGTATAGATATTTCAACAGTAATCTAAAACACCGAGTCAACATTTTTGTGTTTAATAATTGCTTAAAATTTAAAATGGGAAAATTAACTGACACTAAATCTCTGAGAAAAGGGAAGATCAGTGCCAGTTTTGATGGTGAACACCCAATTTTTTTTTTCTACCATCATCCTCTCGATTGGACATTCGGCTTGCGAGTAATATAAGTGCCACATTTCGGAGAGACACTGACAAAGATTTAAGTTTCCTCCGGGTATTGAGCCTAAGAAATTCCCAAATTAAGAG
The DNA here is from genome assembly GCF_010614865.2 of Stegodyphus dumicola. NCBI lineage: Eukaryota > Metazoa > Arthropoda > Arachnida > Araneae > Eresidae > Stegodyphus > Stegodyphus dumicola. The sequence goes on along the minus strand of NW_023323637.1, from coordinate 12,404 downwards.
AAGTGGCCTGATTTTTTTTTTAAATTTTTTTTTTTTTTTTATTTATTTATTTTTTAATTTTAGCAGCAGGCATTGGATAATGCAGTACTTTGTTAAAGGTTTGCAATGAATCCTTTAAAGGTAAATAATTTCTTTTTTGCTACCTTATTTGCAATGGCCTTTCTTTCCTGTGTTTCGTTTTTAATATTTCATCATTCATTTATCCATAATAACAGATTAACGAATGGCATTGAAACCTTGGTAATAGGCAAATCCGTGCCGATTTTCTCTAGTAAGTCCGCCCCCCTTATACAGCTAGCTTGTGTGCACTTGCCATATTTAATAAAACAAAGGAAAGTAGTTTTCCGAAAAAAATAATGATAAAATGAGAGGCACTTTTAAATGTTCTCTTTTAACATCCACAGTCTCAATACCAAAACTGAAAAACCATTGTTTTCTTTGTCAGCTCACCAGGATATGTTTTTGATTAGATACAGAATCCGAATGAAAATGCTACACTTGGCATCCTTCCTATGCGCACATTTTCATAAATTCATGAAGGCATCAAAATTGAAAACACGCATCCCAACAACTGATAAATATGATTTTATATTTTTGTGATTTTAATGGCATACTTGTTTTAATTTTCAAAGTTTAATGTTATTTAATGGTTTATTATGAACGCTCGTAAAGTAACCCAACTTCAGCATTTATACCTAACTGATTAGAATTTGCGTAAATGCAAACTTATGGATCCTGAACATATGTCTTGAGTTACGAACACTCAAGTTATGATTTTCAAAATGGAATGTATGCCGCTTAATGTATGCTCAGGGGCTTACATTTCCGCTGCTCTCATTAACAAAGCGATGACTTACAGGATGGTTTACAAATGACTTACAGGACCATAAATTTGGCATGGACGGAATTATAATCATATTTTTTTGCAGGCAGACACTGACACTTGGGACTTTCCTGTGATCAACGATCTCGTGTGAATGAACAATGAATAAGTGGAATGTCTACATTGAACACATTTATGGGTTACCAGAGGAGCTCGCCAACATCAGACATAGCAACAAAAGGCGATTATGGAAGAAATGTCTTCAAGGAAGATTAAGGAAGAAAAGTTGATTTCAGTTCTTTGACCGGCGAAATTTTGCAGTAAAATGAGACAAGATGTAAAGTTTTTACATACCAATAAATCGCCCTGATTAAGGCCATAGAACATTCATTTTCTCGTGTTACAAACATTTTAAAAGGCAAACAACAGCAAAGCACGTGGGACAAAGTTTGAGTACAACAAGGACTCACAGAGTCAGTTTAGCAGCAAAGGAAAGTTGAATGAAGACGCTCTGGGATGAGCTTTAGCTAGTGATCTTATGGACAGGGACTACTCATTCAAAATATATCGCTTCCACAACATTTTCTACTTATGCCGTTGATACTGTTCAGGCATTTACAGTTGAGGTAAGCACAGATTCAGGTATTTGCACTGTTCAGGTATAAGATTAAATCAAGTTTTCCTGCATTTTATCTGTTTAATATTGCATTTATATTTCTTCTTTTAGATTTCCATTGTTTTTGTGCTATGAACTTGTAAAGTTTATATAAACAATCATCTTTAGAATGGAATAATCCATTTTACGTCAATTTCTATGAAGAAAACGTTTTCGGTTTAAGAACTTTTCGGATGACGAACAGCTTTTGAGCAGGAATTAAAGCAAAGTTGCTGCGGTGAACGATTTTTCTTCAAAATATAAACAAACCTTTCACTTCTTTCCCGTGATTTACTCTTCCCGCCCATTTTTGTTTTGCGAGCAGTTTTCCGGAGCTGGAACACTTGTAGAATAAACATCGGATGTATGAAGAGCTGCCACTAAAGGAATTCCATTTTACACTCATTTTATGAGTCACTGTTGAACTTAAATGCAGAAACCAACTGCCGAATTGACTCCCCCTTCCCTTCGTTGCGTTCCAACCTGCTTCCCCCATTGCTTTCGTTTCTTCTCTTCCTTCCTTTTAGTCCCTTTTGAATTACCCGTTCAGATTTAACTTAAGTTAGTAACAAGATAATAAACCTCAGCAAAAAAAATTAAAAAGATTTTACATTACGCCTAGGGGCGTTTTGTGTGTTACCTTTATTTATTAAATATCATGTTCTTCGCACTTAAATCCTAAAATTCAATTCAACAGCAATATCGCAAAATAATTTTAAAATGAGCATATCTTTAGAATTTCCGATACAGTCTCGCGCTGGAGAATTTTTTTTTTTTTCCCTGTACAGTGTTGCCATTGCTCGCTTTGAAATCGTTGAGTTTCTTAATCAAAAATTCGTTGAAGTTTTACAAAATATGAAATAGATAATAAAAGAAATTCCAAATTTGGGCTTACAGATGCTCATGTTCGGGTGGAGACTTATGCTATTCAAAATTGGATGGCTCTAGGTACCGTTGTTTTATCACAATGCGAGAAACATACATACATTCATGCAGATTCTTCATTATTTAATTTCTTAAATAATATTTTTAAAGCTTTTTTGGCCGCCATGGGATAATCGCATCCAATGTTAATCGAAAATGAATAAATTGATTCTTCCGAATATTTTAAAATTAAATCTCGATTATTAGAAAGCGAAACTAGTTCTTCCTCTTCGTTCAAATTTAATTCAAATACAGAAGTTTTTCGGCACCAAAATCGGCTTGGATACCAGAATCGGCTTATTTTTAAAAACCGAATTTCGCCATGTCTCATGTGTACCGTATACTAGAATTAAACCCATAATAATTTATACTATATACATGTCTAAAATTTGGGGGCACCCTTTAAGAATTTGACGGCACACAAAAGTGCCGCGGCATAGTGGTTGAGAAGCACTGCTGTAGAGTCATTAGGACTTTAGAAGCAAGAGACATGAGAAACGAGCAATGCCCTCGCCCAGAGCCGTAACTAGGTTTTATAGCGCACGGGGACTGCTGAAGATTTTGTAGCCCTTTCTGTGTGCCAAGAATGGAAAACATTTCATTCTAAAATTTCGAAGCATCAATTGGCGCCACCTGGTTGCTGCTCCCGGTGACAGATGTCTCTCCTTGCTCCATCCTAAATAAGCTACTGCCGTCGCCGGAACTCGAACCTGGACTCCTTGATTATGAGGCCATTGTGCTAATAAAATTAGTACCACAAAGGATTTATACACGCAAAAGAAAAAGAAAAAAATTGACACTGTATATTAATTAGTACAAGACATAAAATGTGTTCTAAACCGCATACAGATGTTTTTATTATCTTACTTTTGCAAATAAATCTTTCCTTTATGTAAATTAGGTTTAAAATTTCGATGAATTTCAGTAGGCTGGTCTATTCAATATGAAATTAATGATATATGTCACACGTGGCCAAGGGCTCACCAGAGGCCGAGCGGTAAAGACGCTGAACACTGGTAGTTCGGTTCAAGGTTCGAATCCCGCAAACGGGCTGGCTGCATGGGCGTTTTCGTGGTTTTTCCCCATGTGTAACATGTATACGAGCCAGTTTCCCTTAAAAAGTCCTCCACGAAGGCAGATAGCCCTCGTGTGCTTTGCCTTAATTAAATCATCCAATCCGCATGTGGCCAGACGGCGGCTCGCGGAGCTTTTGCATGCGGCTCCCGATGTAACAAGCATTGTTTCGTTTTTAAAGATAATTACAACAGCATTCGTTATAGATATGCATGCTACGACACGCTTTTTTAAAATAAGGGCTGTTTAATATTTTAAATTGCATTATGCACATAACATTTTTAAAATATGCCCCTTCTGCTACTTGTAAATTAACCCTTAAGTACAGAGGTTCATTTTCTGTTACGTAAACACAGAGGAGAGGGCTCTCAGATCGCGTTCTATTTTATGCATTTTAAAAATATAAAATTTAAAAATAATGTACTATTGTTATTATATAAGCATTCATACACTTTGCTTGTTATATTGAAGTAATTAGTTCTTGTAAAAACTCTAAAATGAATGCATTAAAAATTCATTTTTAAATCATTTACTAAAAAAGTACGAAACATTTAATCAAATAAATAAAATACATACTACTTACTTGCAAATGCGTATAAACAAACTATTTAATAAATTTCCCGCCTACAGAACTGGATTTATATAAAATAATGCAAAAAAAGTATAATATATGAAGAATATTAAAAAACTGCAGCGTATTATTTTAAGTATTTTCAGGACAATTTTTAACAAATTTCTCTTGGCATTACATATCGGATTCTTGCAGCTGAAACATAGATAGGTAGTTTTTCTTCTTAGTCTAGGGAGACAAAGAAAGCGTATTTTACGCTTTTAAGGGTATCAGTTACATCTGGGCTAGAATCATTGGCGTAAATAAGGGTATGCAAGGAATGCAGTCGCATAGGGGCCCGAAGGTTTAGGGGGCCCATGAATGTCCTGCTGAATTATATTTACATATTTAAACTTAAAACACGTATAAAAATCATATATTCGCGTAGTTTAGTGTACCATAAAGTTTTCTTAAAAGAAAGGGGGGAAAACTTTACCATACATATTTTTTACAAATATTGTATATTCAAATAGTTTTCTTTATTAAATTTATGATAAATATGTTTTATATTTAACAAATGTATCATTTACATTATAAAAGTTCTTATTTATGCCTTGTATATTATTGCATAAGTCATGTTCGTAAGCTCAGCTGAACACAGAGTGCTATATATTAGTGTAATTTCTTTTTTTGTACGTTTAATCTATCATGTTGACTGTCAGTTTATAACATAACCAGTTATTTACTAGGTTGTTAAATTAAGTGGAAAAAAACTTGGATTGGCGCAGATTTTATATAGAAACTCGCAGTATACTTGCATGTAAAACCTACTGGATTTTATTTAAAAATCTCCGCAAATGTAGACTTTCTTCCCCCCTTTTTTTAAGCACAGTAAATTTATTGGGGGAGAAGGAAAATGTTTTGCACGGGAGCCCAAGAGTTCTAGCTACGCCACTAGCTAGAATAGATTCCGCTGGAAATTCCTAGCACTCTCTGAATGCACATTTTTATTTCTCAGTTCACAGTTGGGTTTTGAAGCCTCCGTTCCATATGCGGTTTCACTAATTCTTATGATAACTCCGTCAAAGAAACAGTTTTTTTTCTCATTGACGTGTTACGTGTGCATTAATTCCACTTATATCAAGTAACCTAAAGAATATGGCCATCGGCCATCGCCTTGTTCTTCGATCTGTAGAATGTTTAGAACATTTTTCATCCAATGCATCTACACCTCCTTTAGTCAAATTGTAAAGTGTTATTATTTCTCATTTCCCAGTCTCAAGATCTTCTGATTTCGAATGATGCATTGAAGAAATGACAATAAACACTTTTTAATTTTTGAGGCACATATAAAACGAGAGTCATTCTGAATATGAATGCGCAAAGGGAAAATCCTTTACTTTTCGTTTTATTTGGAAAAAATTCGCTTCGTATTTCTCTCTCTCTCTTTTTTTTTTTTTTTCATATTACCGACATACGTCAAACCTTTAGAATTAAGTTCCTTTACAAGTTCAACACTCAAGTAGTGATAAAGCCATCCCCCCCCCCTCAGGCGAGAGAAAAGTTACTTGAACGCAGAGGTGAGGTCTATAGGACCGCGGCGCAGTTTTAAAAATTATTTAAAAAATATAACTAATGGATAGAGTTTAATAAAAATTTAGAAATAGTTATATTTTATGTCAACTTGAAAGTACTGAAAGGGAATAGAATAACTATACAGTAACTAAACACTTTTTCGCAGTTCTAAAACTATTGGCGCGGTCATACAGACCCCACCTCTGTGTAAGAATTTGGAGGCTCTCCATTCAGCCTACCTGGACACGAGTGTCCCTATAGCTCAAAAGAAGGGTCCTGTATCTCCACAAACGAGGGCAGCCAGTAACCCAGCCACCCCCAAACAACAAACAAAATATCTAAATCAAAAATAACGGAAGCACATCTAACACAAAATTACAGACCAACAAAAACAAACAAAAAAAAAAAATTCCATAAACACAAATTCACAACATAGAACACCACAGATATCTAAAAACCCATTATAAATACAAAATTCAATTTTAACAGAAGATTCCTACTAGCGCCCTATTTTCATTCATGAACTTCATTAGAGCAAGAGAATATGATTTGAAAACTTTAAAATTAATGACACTTACATTAAAATCAGTAATGTTAAAAATCTGTCTAACAGGGGCTGTTAAACTACAATCAACCACGAAATGCCTAGCATCACCATCAACCTGACAACTATTACATGATCTATTTTCCTGCAGATTAAATCGGTTAAAATAGAACGAAAACCTACCATGTCCAGTTAAAACCTGATTAACATCAATATTGTTCATACATTTCATTTTATTTGTTATTTTAATTAGTTCTATAAATCCTTTGTTTTTAGGTGAAAAGAACCACTGTATTTTCCATTTGTTAACGTAATTTTTTTTCATTCTTCGAATAGCAATTCTCTTCGAACCTGTTACTTCAATATCCATTGCACTGACATTTGTGCTATTAAATTAAACACAAATGTCAGTGTTTAAGGGTTAACACAAGAGATAACGTGGTCTTCTTGGCAGGGTTCTATTTAGAACACATAGGGATAGGGACGAACAGGAAACAAGATAAAAACCCGGGATAAAAAAACCGGTGTAGGAGCAACTTTTGAAGGGGGGGGGGGTGGAGTATCTTGGGTCTAATTGTCGAAGGCTGGAAATCACTTATATAGCTTCCTATGTTGTCCCCTTTTTCTCTTGTCATTTAGTCAGTCAGTGGCGAATGTCTGTGAAAGGCGAAAGAAAAAAAACGATGTTCAATTCCGAGGTTAGAAAGACTAAGAAGTAAGTAAATTTGGTTTTTCAGAAATTGGCATTATTGTATAAATATTTATTTACTTTCATTATTACTTTAGTTTTACGTTATGTTAATTACAGAAATATTGTGTAAACAAATAAATATATTATTTTACGTAATTTTAGGGTAAATGTTATTTAGATTATCTCAACTATTAAATTAAATAACAAACTATTTAATTTAATATTTGAGCTCATGAGATAAATTTGAGATGTTTTGATGTATTACTGCTTTTATTACTATTACAACTCTAAATAGTGTTCACTTCAACAAGTTAATAAAGGCATCTCTTTCCCTAAGCAGACAGTCTTCGTAGGCTCTACCATAACTCAAGTACATGTTCGAGTGTCTTTCAATAGATTCTTTTGAACCTAAATCAGTATCAAAAGTAAATTTAATCCAGACAATCAATTCTAGGTGTGAGGGATTTATATTTAACAGTAAAAATAGCAGTTTATATTTGTACGTATGTTTCCAAGGGGAAAAAAAAGACACACTTTTATCAGGCGTACTAACTCTTGGGCCTATGCAAAAATTTCCTGGGCCCTTCTCAAAATTTAATGGCTTAAAAAAAAAAAAAAAAAAAACAAGAAATTAATAAGGATCCAGGGCAAGTTTCATGAAGTTTTCATCTGATTAATTGTAAATAAAAGCACGTTCTTAGGGAACCAGTTGAAAGGTACGTAACATGAAGAAAGAATAAAAGGAAAATTTTCCCTTGACCAACTGGTGAAATGAAAATTTGCTTTAGTCTGGATATTTGACGTCAGATGATTTTATTCAGTTAATTAAGACTTTTTTTATGAGTGCGAGAGACAGATTTTTCTCCTCCGTTCACTGAGATGCAACTGATAATAAATGAATAAGTCTATATAAAAAAAGAAACATGTCGACGCATAGCATTAAGAAAAGGAAAGGTCTAGATTTGCGGAGATTTTATATAAAAATTAAATTATTTAAAAAAGTTTTTACATACTAATGTTTTTAAATTTTTATATAAAATCTTCGCCTATCTAAGTTTTTTTCGCTTAAGTTAGCAAACTTATAAATAATTAGTTTATATAAACTGACAGACAAGATATTGATAAACGTACAGAAAAGCTATTACATTAATATATAGTACTGTGTGATTTTACTCAGCTTACGAACATGATTTATGCAATATATAAGTAATAATAAGAACTTTTATAATGTAAATGATACATTTGTTAAATACAAAACCTTTTTCATAAACGTCATAAGAAAACTTTATCTTTTTTCTGTTCGTCCCTATCCCTATGTTCATAGAACCCTCCAAGAAGAACGTTATCTTTGTGAACATACAATTTGAACATACAATTTGTTTTTGTAGAAAATATGTATGGTAAAATTTTTTTCTGTCTTTTAAAAAACCTTTTTGGGTACACTAAACTACTTGAATACATGATTTTTATAAAAAACATGAATGCTAAAGTTTTTTACTGTTTCCTTTTAATTTTCCTCAGTCCATACTGCTCTTCTTCTCTCATTTTTTCCTCCCTCAATAAGTGTAATGATAACATTGGTGGCCAAAATTCATCATAAAGAAAAAAAAATTCTTTTAAAATTTGCGTCACCTAACCTTCATTTCCGCAAAATTATTTATCAATACTTGGACGTCCATTTTCTCAGCCATCTCAGCTTCAACGCTCAATAGTGAAAGGTTTGACAACCGATCTTGTGTCATACTGTTACTTAAATATGTTTTTATTAGTTTCAGTATTGAAAAATGACCTCTCAGTAGTGGCTGTGGTCACAGGTAATGATAAATACAATATAAATGAATTGCACACTCCCGAATAACTGCTTGTCATGTCATAATATTTTACCATTGCTAATTTAGCTAAATCCTTAACGGATTTCAAATTTTGGGTTTCTGTTCTGAAAGTATTTATAAATAATAAAAGTTGTACTTCCAGTGCAAGTCTTCTTTATATGTTTTCTGTATTTTTGAAACATTATTAATAATATCCGTATTTGTTAACATGACAGTGTTTTAGGTTCTTTATTTCTCTTTTATTTTCCAAATTTAGTTTCTATGCCCCATTTATTTGCAATAAACTCAGCGTCTTTCATAATATCTTAAAACTTGTTTCTCATATCTTGCATATTAATAGAAACGCTTTTTAGATGTTGATGTGCTCCATTCAAGTCGATTGATTTTCGATTGTCGAGCCGATTGATTGGTTGATCGAACCTGCACTATAGCGCAAGATGTGTTTAAAATTTTTTTTTTTTTAAATTTGGCATGTTATGATGTTTCTTAATGTATGGAAACATACATTATATTTATATTTCATATTTATCATAAAAATATTTAATTAAATTAATATTAGTAGAGATTTGCATTGTTTATGGTGATAATTTTGGATTTTTCAGATAAATGGATTAAAAGCTTAGCTGAATTGAATTTTTAGCAAGTTTTTAAATTATAAGAATTTAGTTTATGATTAATTTAGATATTACAAATCAATAAATTACCTTTATAATGAAGAATTATATTTGAGATCACTTTGAAATTTAATTTTAAAGAAAAACTTCTGTTTGTTCTCGCCATAGACTAGAGAAATGGCATTAGAATAAGAGCAAGTTTAAGTTCAGTTTTCTGTTCTGAGTCATCAGGCAATTTATAAGTATACTTGAGGGGTGCGTTTCATACTTCTATGCGGTGCCTTAACGAAGAAAGGGACCCGAAATCACCCTTCAATGCAGCTGTTTAACAAAGAAAGGGACCCCGCCTCCACTATAAATTTACAGTGTCTTCCCAAGTTGAGTCACAACCATGGATGGAAAAGTATAAACATATTTTCCCTAACTTATTTCAAGTACTCGGAACTGAATTAAAGATCCCAGATATCAAATACTCAGAAACGGAGCCCTAACTGAAATCTTAAATAAATCCCAAGAGTGTATGATTGAACAATCGAACTTAATGGACACCGGATCGATGAACGAGAAAGATTACGCTGAAAATGTGAAAGAACACGAAGAATTAGTGGACTCCATCAAAGAAGTTTATAACAATTTAACAGTTCCAGAAGCAGATAATAAATCAGAACAAAATTGGTCAATTCCCTCAAAAACATGCAAACCTAATCTAAAACCTAGCGAAAACAGAAGAAATAGAACAAAACAACAGATTCGAACCTTTAAATGATGAAGAAAATAATGAAACTACTGAAGTTAAAACTAATCATAAATCTGAAATAAAAATCCCACCAATAGTCATCACGCAAGTTGAATTAGATTGGATTGATCTACAGAAAATCTTAAGTACTAAAATCCTAAAAAACGAATATGAAACCCAGATGAAAGCCAAAAAAGTTTATTTAAATACTTCCACCGAAGAGGATTACAACAGCGCCATCGAATTTCTAAAGAAATCATGCATAGAATTCCACAAGTATCAACTTTATTCCAAAACTAACATTAAAGTCATTCTAAAAAATATGCCCAGAAGCATCTCAGAAACTGCAATATTTGAAGACCTAAAACTTAGAAAATTCCCAGTACTAAAAGTTAAACAGTTCACAAAGAGAATAGAAAGTGATATCATAAAATTACCCATATACTTCATTGAACTTGAAAGGAATAAATTAGGAGAAGCGATTTACAACTTAAATAATATTTTTAACTTCAATATCACTATTGAGAAATATGCACCTAAAACTAAAAGACCAATTCAATGCTTCAAGTGTCAGAGCTATGGACATTCACACAGGCGAATTGCTATAAAAAAGAAATATGTTGTAAATGTTCCCAGAATCACAGATCTAATACTTGCTCTTTTAAAACGTGAAGAAAAACCCATCTGCTATTTTTGCCGTGTGGGAGCATGTATCGTCCTACCGTGGTTGCCCGATTTATAAAAGCGTTTTCAAACTCCTAAACCTGCAGAGAAAACCCCAAATCTTAAAGATTTCCCAGCACTCGCATCTAAATCTGAAACTGAAATTAAAGAAATTCATCAAGAAACATCCCATTCAGCAGCGCCGTCTTTAAACAGCAGAAGATCCCAGCAGATAATGATAATCCAATATCCCAAGTTTTTTCAAATCCTAAAGTTTTCAAATTCATTCAAGATATGAACGATGTTGCAGTTAATATTAAATCCGCTAAATCCAGTACAAAAAAAACTTTCTATCGCTTTCTTAGCAGTGAAGATTGCTCTTGATTTCGCAGAAGAGGAAAACTAAGTTCAAAATTTTACTTCTTGTTACTTTCTGATGTTCCAATAGATGGCGACACCCATGCGACGATGTTTTCACCAGAAACTTTCCACTTTAAATAAAGTGGATTTACTTCTCGAGACTAAGACGTACCCCGCAGGGTAAATAATTTCTGAGTAAAAGTCCCCAGGACTATATACTCATTGATACCTCAATTCATACCAATTCAATTCACACCAAGTTGAGTCACAGTAAAACTTTCATCTAAGACTTTACTGTAAAGATGTCCATTGTTCATGTCACTTTTAAAACGCTGAAACATCTGTTTTTTTTCTTTTTCCCCTTCAGTCAAGTTGTGCTATTATTATTGCCATATTCCAATGATACATAATACATCACCTGCAATATCTTTCTACATTTCCTCTGTACCATAAATGCATTTCAGTTAATGTATAATTATTACATATTTTGACAGTAAAAATTATGGAATATTCGAATATTTTTAGGAAATTCTTCACAAGTTTACGATGAAATCATAAACAGGTAGAAACAAATTTTATTGATATGCATCCAAAGAGCTTTGAAAATGATTATGTAATACGAAATGGAAATTTTAAAATTAAACACGAAATACTTATGGTATGAGGATTTATCTAAATTTAAATACCCACTATAGCAAAATATGAGGATTCCTTCGAAGTTTCAAGGTCCCAGAAATGTTTTTAATAATTTAGAGTTAAGCTTATTGACACTAACGTATATTTGAAGATGAGTACTCACACTCTGTCGCATGGATTCTAAAAGTAGTACACAAAAATACTTGTTTACGAAATCAGTATAAAGTTTCTTCATAATTAGTAAAAATAAAATTGTATGAAACAAGTTTTGCGTACTTCGTAGAGAAATGCGCAAAACTTCATTTAATGAAAATAGGTTTGTTGTACCCCAGGTGGATCAGAAAGCAAAAATTAGTTAGGAAAAGCGGCTATATAGGAGCATTAATATTTATGATTATTGTTATCTGTTTTATTTGCGTCTTAGAAAGCTATTTATGTCTCAGAAATTAATGACCTCAGATTTCCAGTCTTTACATTGCTTAAAATTAAGCAGTATCAATTTTTTATCTTAATCATTAATTTATTAATGACAAAAATATAAAAAATAAATATAATGTATGAAAACATATATTAACGGAAGCTATTTATGTCTTAGAAAAGTTATGCAGTGATGCCGAAATGAAAGAGAATAATGTACAAAGGGATTTTATGAGTGAAAACCGCATTTTTACTATTTAAACGTGTTATTTTTTAATTTACAAAAAATATTGAAATATTGCAATAACGG